>VMDO01006973.1:57500-87985 GCA_007922755.1 Pedetes capensis | reverse complement strand
TTCGCTATGAGTTGGATACCGACTCGACGGCACCTAACAACAACAGTAACAAATAAAGATGTAAAACTGGGGATGTAGTTCAATGGTAGAGCACTGCCTAGTAGGCTCGAGGATCTGGGTTTAATCCCCAGCACTGCAAAAATAAATAAATAAAATAAATAAATAAATAAATAAATAAATAAATAAACAAACAAAAAGATGTAAAACTGAGAAATAACAGTTGTTCTTGTGATTATATTCTCTGATATGGGCATAAAATTGTTATAAAATTCCAGTTTCAGTGCAATGTGAGGAAAAAGCATGGGCTTTAGGGTTCACATAGTCCTGGGGCCAACACATAGCTTTCTCAGTGGTCAAAGTGTTTATGCCCTTTGGCAAGTGATTTTTTTTTAAGTATTTGGAAAATAGAGATGATTCACAGAGATCTTGTGAGGGTTAAATGAGATAATATGTGTGAAAAACTGGCTAGCCCATAGTAAGCAATCAATAAGTGGCAGCCATTAACATCATTTATGGAAATTTAAAAAGAGAAATGAAAACACATTAATAGTTAATTTACATTACCAACTCATGTTAATATAATACCAACACAAAAATTGAAATATACACTTATGGACAAACATCCAGATGGCAGCTTTAAATGATCAACCCCCAAATCAGAAGTACTTAATTTAATTTAATTATTTATCCTTTCTCCTTAGAATTGTTTTGTAAGTGTTAAGGTGGCTTACAGAAAAGCTGAGGAATGTACCATTATTTATTTATTTATTTATTTCATTGTTTTTATTGATTGATTGGTTGAGATAGGGTCTCACTATGTAGCCCATACTGACCTGAATCTTGTGATCTTCCTCCCTTAGCCTCCCCAATGCTGGTATTACAGTTGTGTGCCAGCACACCTGGCACCATGGTTGTTTTAAATCCAGGATTTTAAGTTTCATCAAGGTGTTCAACAAAATAAGTGAAGCATGAACAAAAATTGATTTTTTGTTTATAGTGAAATGATAAAACTTTTGGTTTACTCCTTTCTTCTTCCCCTGCCCTCTCTGTCTTTGTTTCTGTCTCTCTCTCTCTCTCTTTCTCTCTCTTTAGATGTGGTCTAGTTATGTAGCCCAGGCTGGCCTCCAACTCAAAGTCCTCTTGCCTCTGCCTCCTGAGTTCTGGGATTATAAGTGTACATCACCATGCCTGGCTCTTTTTTTCCCTTCTTTGGTACTTCGTTATTGTCTTATCTAAGTTGATGATTGCCTGCAGCCATACCACTGTGGCTTCCGATCCCGTCAGATCTTGGAAGCTAAACAGGGTCAGACCTGCTTAGTACTTGGATGGAACACCGTCTGGGAACACCGGGTGTTTAGGCTTGGGAGAAGGGCCCAGCAACCCACTCCCAAAAAATCATCAGCCACTGAAAACCCTATGAATAGCAGAGAAGCCCTCATAATAGTGTTTCGCCTGTTGTAGGTACAGTCGCTATGAGTCAGATCCCAACTCAACGGCACCTAACAACAACAACAAACTGATGATCACAGCATTTAGTTTTTCTAAAGAATACCACTTGATTTCTAAAACTATATTGTTCCACCTTCTCCCAGCAACTGAATATATTTTTTTAGGCTTTTAGGAATGCCCCCATCAGTGATCACTTTGCCTTTGTTCTGTTACCCTAGAGGCTCCTGCTACTTCAGGTGTTTGTGTTTTCGTGGTTTTTCTGCTTATGGAATGCTTTAAGAAAACTATGCAAGTTACCCTCTCATCATGTCTTTATATTTTTCTAACTACCACTTCCTGGATTCCAAAGCTGCTGATATCCAAAGTGCTTGGCAATGCAGGTGGGAGATGTCAAATTTCCAACCCATTTTTCCTGTTTTCTGCAGTTGCTGATGGCTATGATTTGGAGTAGGGATGGGGCTTGGTAGCAAATACAGAGCAGTGTTCTCAGGGGAATATATTTGTCCCTTTAGGGTGAAGGAAAGGAATTTTGGGTGGAAAAAGCCTCTCTGGTGGTCTGGTGACTCTTCCTTTTTCCTTCATTGAGAATCACTGATACAGAGAAAGAGAAGGTGGAAGAGAAGTTGCTTCAGTGTGAGGTCAGCTTTGGAAGGTTGTCTGGAAGGCAGTGTTCGATGGGTGTTTTATGCTGATAGGGAAACCCAGCTTCCCTGTATTCTGGACATGTTGTGATGAGCTCTTATCCAACAATTTGCCTGATCTTGCCCACGCTTGGCAGTATACTTTGATTTATATATAATTATGTTTTTGTATCTTTTAATGCTATATTTAGTACTTTCAGATAATTACTGTTTAACCAACCTACGGAAACACTTGACAGATTCATATGGAAAGCACAAACACTGTCTGGATTTATGTTCATTTTTATTTCCCTTAGTAAACTTTAGAAACTCTGTGATAAATCCTGTCTTTTACTCTTGATGGCTAACCTGAACAGGGAAGAGAGTAGTTGCACAATGTGTTAGTCAGACTTTGATTGCTGTGCCAAATATCTGAGAGAAACCATTTAAAGGAGGAAAGTTTATTTTGGCTTATGGTTTCAGGGGTTTCAGTCCACGGTTTGCTGGCTCTGTTGTTTCTGGGCTGTGGTGAGGCAGAACATGATGGCGGAAGGGTATGGTGGAGCCAAGCACTTCATGGCTGTCAGGAAGCAGAGAGAGAGAGACAGACATGGGGCCATAGCAAGATACATCCCTCAGGGACGTGCCCCCAGTGACCTACTTCCTCCAGCCAGACTCTCCCAACTATAAAGTCGGGTGGTTCCCAAAATAGTGTCACCAACAGGGGACCAAGCCTTCAACACTTAAGGCTGTGCAAGGCATTTCATATTCAAACCATAACAGAGTTATGTGGTGGTAACATACCCTCGCCACTGTTTGCATCCACATTTCCATCAGCTTGTGTCCAACTAGGAGTCTTCAGCCTGAAGTAACTAATTACCTACCTAAGCCCAGAAGAGCTATGATGAACTTCACAGAATAAACAGAGCAATGATGTGTGAAGCAGTTTATAGCCACTGGTGTTTTTCATCAAGCTAAGTGGTGAAACTATTTTTAGTATAGACGAGACCTAGAAAAGAGTTCCCAGTCCAGGCAGGATAGGGAGGCTGGACTTCTTTCTCTGTCACCCTTCAGGCTTCCCCCCCATTTATTTTTTAACTCTCCAATCAGTTGCACTCAAATTTAAGTGTTAATTTTAGATTTTATTATTCCAGACCCAAAATAAAGTGATTTTTAGACTTATCTTCTATTTTTGGTTATCCATAACATTGCTCTATAACTGTGGATAATTATTTTTTCTTTTAATTTTATTCTTTTTAATTAGCATATAATTGTATGTTCTTATGGAGTACAATGACTTTTTCTTGAATTTCATCTTCTTTCTATTCTCATAGTATTCTCTAGACAGTAATTATATTATTGATTTAAAAATATTTTTATATGAACAGTGCAAGGACAATGAGCTCTAAAACTACATTGTTCTACCTTTTCCCAACAACTGAGTATATTTGAACACATGTATACAGTGTAATGATCAAAGTTATTAGGATCTTAATAATCATAACAATTATGAGTAATTTTTTTTTTGGCAGTCCTGAAG
Organism: Pedetes capensis; assembly: GCA_007922755.1. Lineage (NCBI taxonomy): Eukaryota > Metazoa > Chordata > Mammalia > Rodentia > Pedetidae > Pedetes > Pedetes capensis. The sequence continues at coordinate 84,376 of VMDO01006973.1, read as the reverse complement.
GTTGAACCCAGGGCTTTGAGCATACTAGACAACTGCTCCACCACTGAGCCACATCCCTACTTCCCCCACTTTTTAAAAAAATTTGAGACAGGGTCTCAGTAAGTTACATAGGGTGACTCTGGCCTTGAACGTGGAATCCTCCTTCTTAGTTTCCTGAGATGCTGGGATTACAGGCGTGTGTCTGGCTTTGTGATTAATCTTTATGAGCAGTGATTCTGTTAGGTTCTATACTGGACACTTGAAAAATGATTCTATTTTGTTGTTAATGCTATTTCGTAGTTTAAAAAAATTGAGATTTTGAGAGGTTCAATGTGAAAGCATTTGCTGAAAACTTCCTCCTCTTTGAGACTTAACACACTCTCTCTCTTTCTGTCTCCCTCTCTGTTGTTGTTAGGTGGGGTCCAGTCATCTCCCACTCATAGGGACCCTCATAGGGCTTTCAATGGTTGATTGTTTCAGGATTGCCTTGGGAGTGGATTGCATATCCTTCCTTCCTTCCTTCCTATTTGTCTGTCTGTCTGTCTATCTATCTATCTATCTATCTATCTATCTATCTATCTATCTACGTACCTACCTACCTATCTACCTACCTACCTATAAATATACACACACGAGGGGTTAGCTGGGGGTTAGCTCACTTGGTAGAGTGCCACTCTGCAATCTCTGAGACCCTGGGTTCAATCACCAGCGCTGCAAAAATGGGAGAAGGACATGGTAATATACTCCCAAAGCAATCCCTCCCCCCCAAAATTAACCATTGAAAACCCTATGAGAGTCATTAAGAGTTGGACTCAACTCGATGGCACCTAACAACAACAACAATATATATTTTATAATATTGGGGGGCTGAACCCAGAGCCTCACATATACTTTGCAAATATTCTACCACTGGGCTGTACCCCTAGCCCATTTTTTATTTTGAGTTGGGGTCTCGCTAAATTATAGGGGCTACCTCTGGCCTCAAACTGGCTATCCTCTTGCCTCTGTCTCCTGAGTTGCTAGGATTACAGGCATGAGCCATCAGACTGTCCTGTAATCTTCTTATAGATATTAAAAATATGTTTTAAAAATACCAAAGGGGAAAAGTAATTTACTGCTGCACCACCGTGGCATCAGATCTCAGAAGCTAAGCAGTATCAGGCCTAGTTAGTCCTTGGATGGGAGACTGTGGGGAAATACTAGGTGCTGTAGGCTTGGGAGGAGGACCTGGTAACCCTCTCCCGAAACAATCAGCCATGGAAAACCCTATGAACAGCAGAGAAGCACTGACATAGTGCAGGCATGGCACAGCTTCGGAGAAGTGGTTCATTCTGTTGTACTTAGGGTCGCACTATGAGTCGAACCTGACTCAACGGCATCTAACAACAGCATTTTGCATAGCACCTGCCTGACAGAAGATAAATGGTTAGTGAATGTTTTGATTAGTGAATGTGTGTGAATGAATATTAAAATATGATGGTGTTCTAGAAAAACCCAGGCCCACTGTGCGAGAACTGGCTTCAAGGTGCTGAGGTTGAAGAAAGAGGCAGACAGATTCACGATTGCAGACTGCACTTTATTTGGGGATCTTGTGTACAGAAGTGTGTCTTAGGTGGTAGCATGACCAGTGGATCCTCACCATTTGACTCAGAAGTCAGGGGGCTTATATAGTGGTCAGGAAGAGAGTGAATTCAACCAAGCTGGAATTTACCTGGTTTATCTTAAGCTAGTATCAAAGAATGGGCTGGGATTTAGCTCAGTTGGTAGAGCGCTGCGCTGCAGTCTCTGAGGACCCGAGTTCAATTCCCAGCACCACAAAAATGGGAGAAGGGCCTGGCAATCCACTCCCAAGGCAATCCCGAACAGTCAGCCATTGAAAACCCTATGAGGGTCGCTATGAGTCGGATACCGACTCGACGGCACCTAACAACAACAACAACAAGTATCAAAGATGTCAGGCACATTCTTGGGTGCTGACAGTACCACAGTCCAGTCCTAAAGCTCTACATCCCATTCTAATAGTTTTGTTAATTACAGTATGCTGGGAACATATGTGGGGAAAACTGACCAGGGTCAGTCAAAGCAATCATGGTGGTTGTGAGGCAAGATGGCTACAGTCAGGTCAAGCTGAACTCTTCAGGTAGTACAAAGATAGGACACAGTGATCTGGTCACACTTCCATATGCATTCCAGCACTTTCATAGTCTTCACAAGTTTTGCATCACAGGAGTTTTTTTTCTTTCCCCCTAAAATTTAATTTTGTTAACCCCTCCACTGCTTAAAACTACCTTTGGTTTCTCATTGCTTAAAGGATGATGTCCAATTTTGTGCATGGCTTATTGTCCTCTTTATGATATAATCTGGCTCAGTTTAGCCTGAGACTTCTCCAAGCACTACGCCCCCTTTGGAAGATTTAGCCACTTCATTTATGGAATGCCTTTCTTTTTTTCCCTCCAATTATAGCATGTATTATATTATAAACTGTTCATTCACTTGTATGTCTCTTTGGAACTACTTAAAGCTGGGGATTTCTGCCATGATATATTTATATTATTCATTTTTTTAATCATCAGAATCTGATACACTGTAGATAAAAAATGCTTGTTTAATAATTGTGTACTGTCTTCAGAGTGCTGGATAATTTTTATGCTCAGTAACTGTATAAGAATCCTTTAGTAAAAGGTACCATTTAAAGTCAGATATTAATTTTATTATATTATTTTTAAGTAGTTTTGGATATTGCATACCTGTTGTTGTTAGGTGCTGTTGACTTGTATCTGACTCATAGTGACCCTATGTACAACAGAATGAAACACTACCCAACACTGTGTCGTGCACACAATCCTTTTATGGTTGAACCATTGTTGCAGTCACTGTGTTTCTTCTCATTTTGAGTCATGTCACATCAGCAAAAGGAGGTCTCAGGGGCTTACTCCATTCCTGTCATTAAGGTCAACTCTATTTTGAGGAGGCACTCTTCCCCAATTTTCTCTTATATGCCTTCCAGGCTGGGGGACTCATTTTCCAGCACTATATTTGACAGTACTTCTCTGCTATTCATAGGGCTTTCAATGGCTAATTATTTGGAGAGTGGGCTGCCAGATCCTTCTCCTTGGTCTCTCTTAGTCTGAAAGCTCACCTGCAACCTGTCCACCATTGGTGGCCCTGCTAGTGTCTGAGATATCAGTGGCATAACTTCCAGCATTATGCAGACCCCCAACGCACGACAAGCTAACAGACATATAGGATTTACATATTGTTGTTATTAGGTGGTATTGAGTCAGGTCTGACTCATAGCAACCCTGTGTACAACAAAACAAAACACTCCCCAACACTGTGGCATGCCTGACACTATGTCAGTGCTTCTCTGCTATTCATGTGATTTTCAATGACTTATTGTTTCAGGGTTGCTTTGGGAGTGGATTGCCACTTCCTTTTCCCAATTTTTTGCAGTGCTGGGGATTGAACCTAGGGCCTCAGAGAGCCCAAAGCAGCACTCTCCCAAGTGAGCTAAGCCTGGACCCGAAAGTTTGCATACATACCAGTTAATTTTCATGCTGACTCAATTTATTCTTGTAACAAAAATTGACTATTGCTGCTGTAGCAAATTACTGTAAACTTAAAACAACACAAATTTATTACTTTATAGTTCCAGAGGCCAGATATCCAAAACAGGTCTCACGGGGCTAACAGTAATGTGTTGGCAGAACTGTGTTCCTTCTGAGTGCTCCCAGGGATAATCTCTTCTTGCTTTTTCTAGTCTCTGGAGGCTGCCTGCATTCCTTGGCTTGTGGCCACCTTCCAGCAATTGCATCAGTCTGACATCTTCTTCCATGGTCATATTTCCTTCTCTGATTCTCTTGCCTCTGTCTTTCCCTCAGATAAACACTTGTAGTTATACTGGGCCCACTGAGGAAATCCAGGATAATCTCTCCACTTTAAGGTCCTTAATCATCCTTCAAAGTTCCTTTTACCATGTAATTTGTTGAGGATTAGGACATGGACATCTTGAGGGGACAGCGTTCTTCCCACTACACTGAATAAACTCTCTTAAAAAAAACAAACTTGTTTTCTTAAATAGAGCAGAAAGTAAAAATAGTTATTGAAAAAAAGAAGAAAACTCCACGATTTGTGGGATGTGTTCTAAGCAAGCACAGTGAGGATCTTAAACCAAGATTGGGACATAGTGAGTGGTAATATATTCTCCCTGTGGGGCAGTCCTGTTCCTTTATATAGCTAATATAATTGAGTTGTTGTTGTTAGGTGCTGTGGACCTGGGTCCAACTCATAGTGACCCTATGCACAACAGAACCAAACACTCCCCAACAGTGTGCCATGCTCAGCACTATGTCAGTCTTCTCTGCTATTCACAAGGTTTTCTATGGCTGATGGTTTCAGGAGTGGGGTGCCAGGTCCTTCTCCCTTTTTTTTGTATTGCTGGGGGTTGAATCCAAGGCCTCAGAATTGAGTAACCAGTATGATTTGCTTTGGAGAAAGGACCTGAGTTTAAAAGATCAAGTATATGAGGTTTGTTGTTGTTGTTAGGTGCCCTCAAGTCATATCCGACTCATAGCAACCCTCAGAGGGTTTTCAATGGCTGACTGTTTTGAGATTGCCTTGAGAGTGGTTTGCCACATCCTTTGTAGAGCTGGGAATTGAACTCAGGACCTCAGAAACTGCAGAGCAGTGCTCTACCAACTGAGCTAAATCCCAGCCCATAGGAGCTTTACTGAGTTATAAGTAGCATATTCAGGTAGAATACAAAGTATTATTTGAATTGTAAAAAATAAAAGTTATTAATTTCATCACAGTTTTTGGCCTTAAGTGAATTAACATCAGTGTAAATACCATAAGAATGAAAATTCATATAGAATGTTTAACATAAAGTTTAGTTGTGGCAAATTTCACTTAAGGTGTCCATCAAGAAACTGGAATCACTTGTTGGTTGAGCAGCACTTTTGCTGAGAATTTCTCTATGGCAGACACAGCTACAAAACCGTCAAATGAGAGTATTGCTAGTTGTGTTGCTTGAGCTCATTTTCAGCTATAGCAGCAAAGCTACCCTCAAAATATATGGTCCATAGACTATTATGGTATACAAAACATTTGACATTAAAAAAAATGCAGCTTTCCAGTTACTTTAAACTGTAAATACATTTACCTGAGGTAACCTAACAATAACAAGAACGTGCCCTTTTTATTACACAGGTATATAATTGTAGGAAACTATTTAAATTTTCTAAAATAGGAGTTTGAGGAATATAGATTGTTGTTGTTGTTGTTGTTAGGTGCCATCGAGTCAGCATCCAACTTAACAATCCTACGTACAACAGGCGAAACGGTATTGTTACTGCTTCTCTGCTTTTTAATGTGTAGTGGATGAGGTTGTTATTAAACAGTTACAAAGAATAAGTGAAGAATCATGCCATTTTTCTGGATGAAACATCTTTATACTGCAAAAAATTCATGTAGCCTTGCATGTTTTCTTCATTTGGATCTACTATTGTTATAGAGCTTGCAACCATAGCACTGTGGTGTCCCATCCCATCGGATCTCAGAAGCTAAGCAGGGTTGGGCCCGGTAAGTACTTGGATGGGAGACTGTCTGGGAAAACGAGGCATAGTAGACTTAGGAGAAGGACCTGGCAACTCACTCCCCAAAGACAATCCAAAAAACCCTATGAATAGCAGAGAAGCACTAACAGTAGTCTTTCTCCTGTTGTACATAGGGTCACTATAAGTCGGATACCTGCTGGAGGGCACCTAAGAACAACCTAACAACATTGTTATAGAAGTCAGCTACCATGTTGCTGGCTATGTTTCCTAAAAGAACTGAGTGTTCCACATTGGTTGGATTTGCCTCTTTTTGTCCATCTAAGATGGAGCTCTTTTCTTTTTTCCATCTCTAGGCGCTAATAAGAGACATTGGGGCCTTTGTTAAAACGGGTATCTCAGGAATAGCCAGTGTTCAAAGGCATAGTCATTAACTATTTCTCCAGAAAATTAAGCATAAATATTGCTCAAATGGATCCTTTGGAATTTTTTAATAGGATGGTTAGGTTAGTAGAGACGCTTATATCCTTTGTTCTTCCAGTAATACATTTCTAAAAGTTACTAGGAAAATCTAGTTAATGGGATGTGCACAAGAAGGGAAATGTGCCTCAAGAGGAGAACTTGATTTTGAGAAATCAGAAGGTAGAAGTTGTCGTTTGGAAGAGCAGTTCACCAGCACTTTAATTAATGAGTGTAGCAGAGTGAGAAAAAGTATTTTATGATATTGGAAAATTGGAGTATGATGGGAAAATCTACATTTTCTTTTTGCCCTGTTTGTTTAGGATTATCTTCTAGGCTGAGAACATTTTCCCCCATTGTAATAATTGAAGATATTTTCTCTAAAAGTTTCTAAGGAAGGATTTTAAAAGCTGATTTATTAATATTATCAAGCATCACTCTACTCCTTAGGCAGCCCTCTATAACAATCATAAAGAAGTAAAACATCTCCAAATAGTTCACAGTGAGTAGTTGCGACTTCTCACTGGGAAGGCAGGCCACTTAACAGCTTGCTGAGTTTCAAAGAGAACTTTAGCTGCCCCTGGTCACTTACACACTAGATAACTGCCAAACTTTTCAAGACACCAGCTACTTTTTGGTGTATCAAATTTAAAATGTTGTGGTTTCCGGAGAAGCTAGAAATAACCAGAAATAAACTGGTGGTTTCTGGAGAAGCTAGAAATAACCCCACATTAAAAAGGTGTCTATAAGCCAGGTGCTGTGGTGTATGCCTATAATCCCAGTGATTTGGGAGATTGAGGCAGGAGAATCACGAGTTCAAGATCAGAGGCAGCCTGCACAATTTAGCAAGCCCCTGTCTCAAAATAAGGGATAAAAAAGATGCTGGGGGTGCAGCTCAGAGGTAGAGCACTTGTCTAGCATATGTGTGTCCCTAAATTCAGCCCATCAGCTTTGGGAAAAAAAAGTTTTTAATGTCACTTTCATGGAATTTACTCCAAAGGAATAATTTTTCCTGCATAGTATGTATACTGTGAACAACTAAAGTAAACTTAAAAAACCTTTTTGTTTTAAAATAAGTACAAACTTATAGAAATATTGAAAGAATAGTACAAGGAACTTTTACTCCCTTGGCTCAGATTTCCTATTCATTAGCATTTTTACCAAATTCCATTTATCATTTTCTTGCAATATATTTCTATGTTACTATAAATTTTTGAACTATTTGTAGGTAAGTTGTAGACATGTTACTCCACTGTTCCTTTAATATTTTATTAGTTTCTTTCTAAAACCAAGGACACTGTTAGTTAACCATATTGCTATCCTTAAAAGGAGGAAGTACATATCAACGTATTATTACCATTTAATTCATTGACTTCATTCAGATTTCACCGATGATCTGAATAATATCCTTTTTGGCCCAGGATCCATATCCAATTCATTTGTTCATTATATCTCTCTCAGTCTCCCTCAGTTTGGAAGTTTCTTAGTTCTCTCCGTCAATTTTGAAGAGTACCAGTTATTTTTGAGCAGGCATTTTTAGGATGTCTCTAGGCTCCTATTTTAATTTGTTACTACCTGTTTCATCAGTGAGAAACTTGATAACATATCCTATTATCGTTGACATATTTACTTAATTGCTTAATTTCCCTGGATGTAACAAATCATCTGATCAAGTTGGCTGCTCTCTGAGCTCCTCCTGTGTGGTCTCCTGATCACACGTGGTGCCTCCACAGCCCCAATCAATCTGACCAAAGCTTCAGCTGCAGCCTTAGTGAATGTTCCCATTATGACAGTCAAGGACAGAGTCAGCTTGGCAGTGTCACATAGATGTGGAAGAAGACACTAGAGCTGTTTTCTGAGGCATGTCCAAACTAGTTACATTGGGATACTTTAATTTCACCTTTTATTTATTTATTTTTTTTGTGGTGCTGATTGAACCCAGTGCTTCTCACATGGTCGGCCAGTGCTTTACCTTTGAGCTACCTCCCAGCCCTCATCTCATGCTTTTAGAGTAAGCAATAGAAGCAGCATGCTGTCCTTATGATAAAGGTTATTCCTTATGTGAGCATTTAATATCTAATATTTATCTAATGTTAATATGTAATATCTGATATTTATTTTAGTATCTAATATTTATTTGTAAAGGTTTAATTAGAAACTTATTTAGAGTTTTTTAAATTATTGATGATATCTTCTTTTGAAGTTATGCTGAATGAATCATATTATCTCTATGCACAGATGTTTTAGCTATGTCACGGACAGCAGTTTTAACATGTCTTAACATGGCAAATATAATTAGAAGCAATGCAAGCAACCAGTTTTAGGTATGTGAAATTCTCAGAACTTTTTCTGATATAGATTTTAAAATATGAATATTATATTTCTTGTTAGGTTGAGTCTGCATTATTAAAACTTTAAAATATCCTGTATATGAATTACTTTTCATTATCTACTTGAAGCTTTTCAATGTATCATTGAATTTCTTTTACTTTTTGTTTAGTTAATATAATTGGGTATGATATGAGTATTATGCATAGCGTAATAGATGAATAGGGCTGGAATTTAGCTCAGTTGGTAGAGCGCTGTGTGGCAGTCTCTGAGGTCCCGAGTTCAATTCCCAGCACTGCAAAAATGGGAGAAGGGCCTGGTAATCCACTCCCAAGGCAACCCCGAAACAGTCAGCCATTGAAAACCCTATGAGGGTCGCTATGAGGCAGATACCGACTTGACGGCACCTAACAACAACAACAACAATAGATGAATCAAGTACATTCAGAAGGATTCATCTCTCTCTGCTACAGGTCATTTATTTAACAGGTTAATCAACACTAACTGCCTTTATCTTATACCCATGTGCCTCACCACTTGTAGTAAGGAAAAGCATCTTGTATTTTCATTCTTTACATGGGAAAGTAAATTGTTCTTATTTTATGACTTATGCTCTCTGTGTCTTGATGCTTTAAGTGGATATGTAAGGGCAGGAGTGGGAGCAGATAGTGTAAAAATATATAAGCCCTAAAAAGTCCCCACTGCCACAGGTACTCATAAAAATAGTAAGGCAGTCTGGTTCAGACATTTGGGATAAGCGGACAGGAGTGGATTCCTGTGTCCCTGGATGTGAGAGAGTAAGACTGAGCACTGCCACAGAGCCTGAGCTAGTCTAATCGCTGGATGGTGGTATGTGGGCCATGACAGGGGAGGGCAAATGACTCATGCCTAGTAGGTACTCATTGTTTACCGAATGGCCTGGAATGGTCAGTGCGATTTGAGGCAATGAGTGTAAGTGAAGGAGGCTCTTTTGTGTCGTGTTATTTTCCCAGTTCTTTGTCCTGCTCCTTGTGAGGCAGCATGTAAAGTGCATAGGTAGTGTGGTAAGACAGGCATGAGTTTTAGCATCGACTCTACTTCTTGCCAGGTGCATGTCTTTGTATGCTGTTTAAATCTTCAGTCTCACTTTACTAATGTATAAAACAAAGAGTGTGATGCCTATTTTATGGTATACTTTTGAGCATATAGGAAATACATCAGAGCTGGTGCTGTGGTGCACAGCTGTACTCCCAGTGATTCGGGAGGCAGAGGTAGGAGGATCTCAAGTTCGAGGCCAGGGGTAACCGGTGCAATTTAGCGACCCTATCTCAAGATAAAATAGTAAAAAATGGGCTGGGGGTGCAACCCAGTGGTAGAACACTTGCAAAAGTATGTGCAAAGGCTTGCGTTCAATTCCCAAGCATGGCAAAACAAAACAAAATAAAAAAAGCATCAGACATTAAAAAATATTTGTTGCCCTCCTTTGCTTCTTTAGTGATAAAGAGTGTTAGCTACAGTCCGCGTGGCTTTATCATGCGTGGCTTTATCCACCACCACACCTCCACACTCAACCTTCCCATCTGGCGGAAGCAGGGTGCTGGCCACTCTGTCCTCTACCACTCTCAGGCCCCTCTCCACCCCACCTGTGGCGTTTCATTCTCTGGGTGGTTGTTGACATTCCTGTTGTGCTGCAGACCTTATTGTTTTGTTTGCTCAGGACTACAGTGTGCTGCAGGAAGCTGCTGCCTTGGAACATGGAGTCTCAGCGGAGCTTTTAGTCAGGTCCCCACCTGGTCCCTCGGGCCACAAAACTTCATCGGGGCTGTTAGTCTTTCCCCTTTGATCTCAGTGCTTGCTTCAGGGATGGGCCAGACCTGGTAGAACTCTTCCACCCCACGCTTCACACTTGAACTCATCTTTGGTCACAGAGCTGGAATGGTGTCGGTTCCAGCTATCTGCAAAGCCAGCTCCACACTCGTTCTTTCTGGTTACACAAGGAAAGTGAGTGGCTTTTATTTGCTTAAGCTAGTTTGGGTTGGATGTCTGTTAGTTTTCACCAGAAAGTGTGGACTTTGCCAGGAATCCTCTTCTTTTCCATTGCAGTTGACCAAGTTTTACTCAATTTTCTGGGCTCGTTTCAAGCAAATTCAATCCTAAAAAGTCCATTCTTAATTCTTAGAGTAGACTGAGACTTCCCTGTGTTTTTATAGTTCCCCTCAGGACTTTTAAAAAAATATGTAACATTTTAAAATTTATTTGTGTAAAGTCTATGTCTTGTATATTCTGTTTCTAATATGTAAGTTGTTTGAGTTCTTAGGACCAGTGTAGGTTCAAGCACATTGTAGATACTCCATAAAGTGTTTGTTGAATTCACTGAATGACAAGGCAACGATGTGTCTTTTTCTAAACTACATGTGAATACTTCCTTAATAAAGTAGGTATCCAGAATGCAGTATAAAATTCATTTTATTTACTTTTATCATTACACTTTTTGCCTAATTCTGATCATTAATGAAGATCTTTTAGAAAATTTAGAAAACAAAAGAAAATGTACAGCAAAAGTTTCCTATAATCCTCCCACCCATGTACTTGATGATATTTGATACCATTTTCCTCAAAGTTCTCAAGAATGAAAATCACATAGAAACAAAGCCAAAACTCAGATTGCTCATAATAATCATTTGCATGTTATTATGCAAGTTTGCAAGTTTGCATTTGCAAGTTATTACTAACTTCTATATATTACTAATGTCTATATAGTATATATCTTATTACTAACTTCTATATAGATCACACCAGTTACAATTTCCAGACAATCTTCTACAACTGATTATTTAAAGAGATTTAGTGAAGCTGATGTAAAGCCAATTAACAGCTTGATTTCTCTATTATTCTCTCTGGGATAGTTCCAGAAGCAGCTTAGCTTAAGTTTGCCATGGGTGTTCATTTGCTGGGCATCCCTCAGGAGCTGAGTTTGAGCCTGCCTTGTTTTAAGCCACAAAGATTTCCATCACCTTGACTTTGAAGGAGAATCAGCAAGGATGTTCTCAGTTGAAATGGCAAGATTGTGTGTGTGGAGTAGTGTGGGAAGGCAAATGTGAGCAAACCCAGGTATGGAGCTGTACTGACCATATTAAAAGGAAAGGGTGAGTGGGGAGACAGTGAGGTGCTGTACCAGAGGAACCCTAAATATGCACGAAAAAGCCTTAAGGGAGCAACTGTTCCTATCTACCCAAATTAACTGGGAAATAAAAGGATGGAAGATTCAAAAGTGGACACAGCCATCTGCACGTTTATTAAACATTTGGTGAGTGGCGATTTCTCCATCTGTCCCCCGATGGGCCTGGAGCACTAGGTTGGTGTAAAGCAAAGACACTTACAGCAGAAGCCCCTGCAGTGTCCTCCTTTCTGCCTATGCTGGTTTTTCGCTTTGCTCCATAAATGCAAATAGTGACCCTTTGCTCACGGTCAGGAAGGAGAGGTGTTACAAAAGAGAAGCAGCTTTGGAGTGTGTGCTTGGGCTGGGGTAAGGGAACAGGGTGGACTGTTCTGAAAACAGCCTATTTATTTTAGAGCTCAGAAAAATGGCCTTTGTTTAATTTTTCAAAGAAACGAAACAATGCTAAACTCCATTTGTCAGAGTAGAAATTTATCATCCCTAAAAGCTGTGCCTGTTAGTGAGAAAGAAATGTTTTCCAGCATGAAAAGCACTTTTGGATCATTATATGATTCCTTTTATTTTACCAAGGATTTTCTTTTTGAAGAAAACAGCATAGATGTTTTTATCTAATAGAAATATAAATGCCCAAGTGTGAAAGGCCAAGTGAATAAGACCACATGGATCAGGCCCTGCAGCCTTAGACTTTGCAGTCCTACCAGAAGATCCAGGGAGCTTTGGGTCAGCAGCATCATTCCGTTTCGTGACTATATCCCAGAAGTTCTGTTCCCTATTAGGACTTTGAGTTTATTAATTTAACTATGGAGCTGAACACCTTTAAAAGGGACTTACATTTTTATCTAACAATTTCCCCAACCTACTCAGTATTTTCACTTTTGTTTGTTTGTTTTAAAAAAAGAAGGACTTTGCTAGTTTCTTATTTTGATTTGATAATTTTTTCAGACCATCTTTTCCAGTCACCAAGTTGTTTTCCTTCTAGATGTGCGAACAAACAAAATCTAATATTTTATATTGTTCAAAGTATTCTTAGATTACTGTTAATTAAAAGTTATAGCCTCAGATATCATAAATATCATTAATGGGCTACCCTCCTTAATACCTCAGTTTGTTTGTTTGTTTATTTGATATAGAGTCTTGTTATATAGCCCAGGCTGGCCTCAAATTTACTGTATAGCCCAGATTATCCTTCTGCCTCAGCCTCCCGAGTGCTGGGTTTATACCACCATGTCTGGCTTAATATCTCAATTTTGAGAGTTGATTTTTTAAAAAAATTGTCAGACAAATAATTAATTAATTTTGCAATACTGGTAGATTGAACCCAGAGCACTTCCACCACTGAGCAGCACCCTCCAGGCCCCTTTTCATTTTTTATTCTGAGATAAGTTCTCATGAAATTATGCATATTGCCTCTGGCCTCAAACTCAAGATCCTTCTGCCTCTACCCCTTGAGTCCCTGCGATTACAGGTGTGTGCCAGCATGCTGTGCTCAGAGAATTTAAACAAACATAACTGCTGAAGAGTCTGTGTCAAAATTTGACCCCAGAGTTTTCAGGTTTTTTTTTTAAATTATGGCTTCTGATTTGCATGATAGACTTTTTATTAAAATGGAGAAGACTGAAATTAAGCATTGGGCATTTAACAAAATAAAAATATTAGATTTTATGGACAGTTTTTGTAAAATCTGATCTAAACTCATAAGTGCTGTGAAGTGGAACTGATTTTCCATTGATTTTAAAGTAGAAAAAAATGGAAATTGATCGCCAACAGTAAGAGGAGCCTGCCCACAGAGAGCTGACCTTGGAAGAGGATGAGTCTCTCTCTTTTATTTATTTATTTTAAAGCAATCTACAATACAGGTATCCTTAATTCTCAAAATATGTTTTATCCAGATGCAGAAGCTGCATAGGTTAGCATAGGCAAGCAGATTTGTATTTCAATCTGTGTGATGGTGTTGGTAAATGCTAAAACTATGAAAGGATAGGAACATGCATGGATTACATATTTACTCATTCCCAGCCATGGCTGTAACAATGGATGTGCCTTCCAGTATGAGTAAATGTCATGTACAGAGTTTAGCTCAGTTTATAGAGGGCTGCTCTGTGTTCTCTGAGGCCTTGGGTTCTATCTCCAGCACAGCAAAAATGGGAGCAGGACCTGGCAACCCACTTCTGAAATGATCCCCCAAACAATCAGCCACTGAAAACCCACTTGACGGTGGCACCTACTGAGTGGTATAAAAATAAGAATGGGAAGAAAACATTTTTTTGAGCTGGGGTTCAGCTCAGTTGGTAGAGTGTTGCTGTATGCACTCTGAGGCCCTGGGTTTGATCCCCAGCACTGCAATGGAAGAAGGTCCTGGCAGCCCACTCCTGAAACAATCCCCCCAAAAACAATCAGCCTTTGAAAACCCTATGAATAGCAGAGAAGCACTGACAGAGTGCTGGGCATGGCACGGTGTCAGAGTGTTTTATTCTGTTCTTCTGTTGTACATAGGGTCCTATGAGTCAGACCTTACTCGACAGAACAACAACAACAACAACAGCAACAACAAAGCATATTTGCATTGTTTACCTCTGTTTATAAAGTCCTTTATACAAACATGCCTGTATCTGTACACACAGAATATATCCATACATCTTCAGAGACATTAAATGCTAAATTTGAGCAAACTGCTATTGTAATATTTCCTAATATTCATGAGCTGGGATAAGAGCCCAGTTGTTTTATGTTTCATTCTTTTCTCTAACAGATGATTGTTTTGATATAAAATCATAACTTGATGATTTTCACTTTTCACTGATATTTAATAAAAAAATGTATGTACACAAAGCTAGCACTGTCACCACTTGACTGGGCAGTGGGCATCTGAGTATGTGGTTTGAGCAGCTTGCAGTGGTTGGGTGATTAAGCACTGGCAATTTCCACAATTGGTTTACACCTATCTTTATGAGATGCGGGCTGGGGTTTTAGCTTAGTTGGTGGAGCGCTGCTCTGCATTCTCTGAGGACCTGGGTTCCATCCCCAGCACCATAAAAACAGGAGAAGGACGTGGCAGTCCACTTCCCAAAACAACCCTGAAACCATCAGCCATTGAAAATGCTATGAAGGTGGCTATGAGTTGATCTGACTTGATGGCACCTAACAACCACCACCACCTGCATGAGATGCCTGGGTTTAGGCAGTGGGGCAACTGTTGGCATTACTGCTCTGAAAGCTGGCTGTGCTCCTCTGAAGACCAGCTGTAATGGTTGGGGGTTTGGGAGCATAGGAAGCGTGTGAGGAACTGGGCTGCCACAAGGACTTACATTGCCTTTCTTACCTCTTCCTGGATCTGTCTTGTGTATGTTTAGGATGAGCCTCTGACCAAGAAAACAAAGGCTTTTGCAATGTTGCTTCACATGAAGAGTGATTCCATTTCCAAATGAACGAGATGAGCTAATCCAGGCAACTGTGCTGCCAAAATCCATTTTGGAAGGAAACCGTGCCTCATTTGTCTATTGTATTTTCATTTCTCTTCTGTTAGTGTCTTGGCTCTGTAAGGAGTGATTTAGCTTGTGAGTATTGATTTTATTCATAAGGGCTAAAGGAAACTTTTATATTAGTTCTTAGCTTGTTTGTCCAGAAAAACCTAATAAAAATTCATATCAGCTAACATCATGCTGGTTTTCCAATACTTAAAGATTTTAAAAAATGAGTGGAGAGGGAAACATGCTGGAGTGGTGTATGAAAAACACGAAAGCTTCCCAGATAAACTTTCAATTGTTTTTCCTTAAATATCTTATATGGCAGGTCGCATCAGATTTAAGCCTGGTACAAAAGCAGGTATATGTTTAAGATTTATCTCACAAGCGGAAACATTTATACTGTCACGTGCAAGCTTTGCTTGCTTTATCCCTTATCCCTCTGCCCTCCCCAAATCCTGCCAAGCTTTACTAAACAAACTGCAAAGTACTGAACACTCCATCACTGAAGGCTGCATTTATATTCCCTGCAGATTATCTTAAATGCTTGCTTCCTGGCTTTCTTTCTGATTCTTCCTCTTACAGTCAATTCCTTATTTTAGCTCTTACTCTTGCTGAGAAGTTGTGACACCAGTGGTTCCTGAAGTACATCAAAAATCAGTGAAAATGTCACAAAATGAATTAACACATGAAGAGTGATTCTATTTCCAAATGAACGAGATGAGCTAATCCAAGCAACTGGATGTAACATTTTCTTTTTGCTGTAGTAAGCCACATAGAACAAAAGAGGACAGACATGTACACTTTAAGGGCCATTCACTTGAACACTGTGAATGACATGCTCTTGTAGATGGTACGGGGATGCAGGGTTGAACGGTCCAGCCCTTCTAAGGTCTTATGTCTAGGGAAGGAGTCACATATGTGATGAACTTGAGATTGAACATAGGAGGCACAGGAAATGCCCATGAAGTCTAAGTACAGAAGGAGTCAGCCTCAAGCTTCAACTTAGGGCCATGGTGGTATGAGGTTAAATAGTTGCTCTGAAATTCTGTTTTAATATCAGTGGTATGCATAGGCACCAAAAAGTAAGCATTTCGCACATACTCACTCTTCCTACCTTTGTTTAAAGATCTACAGGGGTGTTTTCCCTTTCATTTGATTTTGGTTATCAGTAGCTATTTGTGGTTATTGACAGCCATTAACTTGTATGAGATTTCTTGCAAACCTCTCCAGGTGTGTGCTTCATCAGGCAAGGTGTTGAGGTAGGGGCGAATAGTTTTGAGTCTCACACCAGTGTTTCTAAGAAATAAAGTCAAATATGAGGTGAATAAAACAAGCATTATTCAATTTAGATATATTTATTATGTCTAGAATCACAGGCTTAGCTGTAGCCAGTCCTAACAAAAGCCGCTTACCTCCTCCTGTTTATTAGCTAAATGCAAGTTTTATGGGAAATTACTAAGTCCACTTACTGTAGTTTTTCTAACAAATGAGAGAACTTGATTTGTGCCTTCATTCAGCATTATCAAACATGATTTCCTCCTTTTCTCTTGGTAACGTTTGTTAATCACTTGTCCTTTGCTAATGGACATCCTAACAATGGTGAGGGGATTCCTCTTTTTGATTTTGATTTTGATTTTTCTTATGATTAGTGATGGTGAACATTTTATAAAAACTCCTGTTTGTTATATCTGTTAACCATTTGTGTGTCTTCTTTTGAGAAATGCTTGTTTAAGTCCTTTGGCCATTTTAAAGTTAGGTTATTTGTTTTCTTACTATTGGCTTGTTTCTTACACATGTTGGATATTAACCCCTTATTAGATGTATAGTTTGCAAATATTTTGTCCCATTTTGCAGGTTCTCTTGTCATTCTATTGTTTCCTTTGCTGGGCAGAAACAGTTTAGCTTTCTCATCTGTTGTTAATCCCAGTAGTCTATTTTTTGCTTTTGGGTTCATATATTTAAAAAACAAAACAAAAAAACGCTGGCCATATCAAAGTCCTGGAGCTTTTCCCCTGTGTTTCCTTCAAGTAGTCTTACAATTTTAGGTTTTACATTGTCTTTAATTCATGTTAAGTGGATTTTTGTATAAGGTGGGAAATGAGAATCTAATTTCATTCTTCTGCACGTGGGTATCCAGTTTTGACAGCACTGTCTTTCCTTTTCCCATTATGCTTTGGTTTCTTTGCTGAAAATCAACTGGCTGGGAATGCGTGGATTTATTTCTGGGGTTTCTACTGTGTACTACATGTGTCTGTTTTTATGTCTTATTGTGTTGCTTTGATTGCTGTAATACTGTGGTAGATTTTGAAATGAGATATTGTGCTCCCTTCAACTTTGTTCTTTGTGCTTAGGATTGCTTTGGCCATTCAGCATCTTTTGTGGTTCTATATGAATTTTAGGATTGTTTTTCTATTTCTGTGAAAAAGTTCATTGGAATTGTAGTGGGGATTCCATTGGATCTGTAGATCACTTTGGATGGTACAGATATTTATATGATATTAACTATCAAACATGATTTTTTACAAAAGTAATTATAAAAGAATCAATTATTGTTAAAAGGTTTTAAATTTATTAAATGACTGTTTCCTTGGAACAGTTCCTCCCTGTCAATAACTTTTTTCAAACAGTGCTAAAATAGCCATAATATAAAATTTACCACCTTAGCCATTTTAAGTATAAAGTTTAGTAGTGTTAAGTGTGTTCATATTGTTGGTCAATCTTTAGAACTCTTTTTGTCTTGAACACCTGAAATTCTATACCCATTGATCAACTCCCCATTCTCCCCATACCATCTATAGTTTTTCTAACATTACTTTTTATTTAGAGACACTAAAAGCCTGTTGTATAAAAATAGAACAGAGACTCTAAGAGGAGCTCCACTAGGAAAACTGTAAAATGAAGACTAAACAGAGATGTAGCTGTGGACTTGCTCTGTAATGCTTTTGTTGATAGACTCAGATATCTTCCTTTTGCCTTTAATACCTAGAAGCAGTAGAGGAGTGAAAATGTCCAGACTTGATCAATGTTTACTCCTGCTTTGGTTTGTTATTTAATCTCCTCCAATTTGACTTTATTATTTAATCTTCTTCTTTCCTTTTACTGCTTTACCATGTATTCACCCCACCCTAATTTTAAATGAAGGCTCTCTTTTTCTTTTACTACTGTAGCAAGATGTTGGCAAACCATGTGCTGTTATAAGGAGTGCTTCCCTGTGTTCTTACTGCATCACTGGGCAAAAAATAAAATGTTTTTAAGCTGCATTCTTTTAGGAAGAAATTATATAGCAATTTACTGAGACTTTTCCTTAAAACTTGCCAATTTCTTTAAACAAATAAGAAACACAGCAATATATAGATATCTACAACTGTAGAAATTAATATAGCCTGGTGCCCTGACACATGCCAATAATCCCTGCAACTTTGGAGGCGGAGGCAGGAAAATTGCCAGTTCAAGGGTAGAGGAGGCCTGCACAACTTAGCCTATCTCAAAATTAAAAAAAAAAAAAAAAAACTCGGGGTGCAGCTCAGTGGTGGCGAGCCCTGGGTTCAATCCCCTGGCTCTGCAATAATAAATAAATAAGTAAGTAAATAAATAAATAAATAAGGGCTCAGACTGCAGTCCCTTGGGCTAAGGTCTGTGTGTATCACAATAGTGACATTCAAAATAGTACTCAGTAAATGAAATGTGCATTTGAGTATACAATATTTGTATACCAAATACATGGGGCAAAAACATCTTTGTAGAACATTGGATGAAATGAAAGAACAAAGAACATAAGTAATCAATTCCTCCCAATGTCAGTAATTAAATCACAATAATTAACTTTTAAAATAAATATCTTTTGTAGATTTAGAATGTGGAGGTCTTCTGCTAAGAGAGTTGTCATTTTTAAAGTATTTGTCTTTATTTATTATTCATTTGTTTATCATTTGTTTATGGTGGGGATTGAACCCAAAGCCTTTTGCATGCTGGCAAGTGCTCTACCACTGTGCTATATCCCCAGTCCCTTGTTTTTAATGTTAAAGGAAATGAGGTACATTTTAAGCCTAAAATTGTTTTATTTAAGTCATTTTTAGAAATGTTCTTTTTGACCAATCTATTATATATTGCTTCATATCATGTTTTTCTTCCAAGACTGCACACATAACCACCACTGCTCCTTTGAAGTATAATTGTTCTTAGCAAAAATAATTATTCTGGAATTCTTGTTTTAGAACATTTTGTAACAGGAAACCATGTATAAATATACTCTCAAGAAAAACTTAGTAACAGAATTTCCAATCCAGTGATTTTTTTTTCTCTTTTTGAGATAGGGTCTCACTATTTAGCCCCCACAGCCTGGAGCTCACTATTGTAGCCCAGGCTAACCTTAGATTTGTGATCCACCTGCCTCAGCCTCCAGACTGCTGGGATTACAGGTGTGTGCCACCATGCCTTGCCTCTCCAACCCAGGAATTTCTTCTGGAGGACTCTCTGTGCCAGGCCTCCAGGGGTGGCAAAGGTGAACGTAATCCAAGTGTTATCTTCAGGGACTTTTGTGAGCTCAGTTGGGGGATAAGACCACACAATTAGGGAGTCTGGAAATGGGATGAGAGAGATTAAAACTGAGAACAGTGATACTTCCGAGGACAGAGAGAGCATATGTAGGGTCAGGCAAGGCCTTGGGGTTTGTTTTATTGCTGCTGCTCCGAGACATCATCTGTGGCCTAGTGAGATATGCAGAAGCACTTCAAATGCTTGTGCAGTGAGGATGACTCCCTCTTGTTCCCCAGTTAATTACTTCTCTCAAACAGCATGGAAGTAAATGTGACCACGGCAATAGAGATTTTAGTCATGTTGCACTGTGGATATGTGAGTTGGTTTTCCATTGATCATGATCTTCTATGTTTTAAACAAGGAGAGATATTTTTGCTTCTTGATTGTCCAAGGTTAGGTCCTTGATAACCAGATATAAATCTGCTTAACTCATCCCACTTCTAATAACTGCTTTGCATTTTGTGTTCATTCAACATTTGTTTCCTTTTCTTCTTTCTGTTCCTCCTTTTGTCTTTCTTCCTTTCTTCCCTCCTTTCTTCCTTTCAGCAGTCTTTTTACAGTCTATGCTGGCCTTGAACCTGTCCAATCTCAGCCTCCCCAGTAGCTGCGATTGTAGATATCCACCACAGCACCCAGCAAGATCACGTTTCTAAAGGGTTCACTCAACTCTAAAGTATGCTCTGTTTCTTCACTAGAATTTGTTCATCTTTTCTTTGAACTGTTTCCTCCTTTAATATTTTCTTGAGCTCTTCTCTTCCTGTCCCCATGGTACCTGCATCCCCCAATACATTAGATGTTACTTGTTAAATTATTGTTGGGTAGAATTCACAAAGATCTCTGGGAGCATAATTGTGGGAGGTTATTTGAAACTGTTATTTCCAGTTATGTTCAAGGAAGCTTTAGTGGAGATCTGATGATGATTTCTTGTCTTCTAAATTCCTTGCTTATTTGCCTCAACAAATCCCCACTTACGTCCATGTAGATTTAAACTATAGAGGGAAGGATATGCACATAGATTATGTGGATTCTTAATTGATGGGATGCTCCAAAAAGAAATTCAAACCTCTTAAAATCTAGCAATTATGCTGACTGCACATTTAAGCTTTGTTGTTGTTGTTAGGTGCCATCATGTTCGACTCATAGCAACCCTCACAGGGTTTTCAATGGCTAATTGTTTCAGGATTGCCTCCAGAGTAGATTGCCACATCTGTCTCCCATTTTTGTGGTGCTAGCAATCGATCTCGGGACCTCAGAGACTGTAGAACGGTGTTCTACCAACTGAGCTAAATCCCAGACCCACATTTAAGCTTCATATATCATAAATTACCTCTGTATTGTTAATTATT
Source organism: Pedetes capensis (assembly GCA_007922755.1). Lineage (NCBI taxonomy): Eukaryota > Metazoa > Chordata > Mammalia > Rodentia > Pedetidae > Pedetes > Pedetes capensis. The sequence continues at coordinate 63,555 of VMDO01006973.1, read as the reverse complement.
TCTATATCCTGTGAATTGTAGATGCCATGTAGTTAGAAGGCTAACTGTTGTTGTTGTTGTTGTTGTTGTTGTTAGGTTAAACATAGCTGGTGAGAAGTGGCAGCCCTTATTCACTAGAAGTTCTCTGGGTCCAGGTTCCCTTGGATAAGAGACAATTTATTTGTGTTCTTAATTCCGTTGCTCTGCCCCACACTGATTTTCTTTCTAAGCTGGCAACATCGACTTTTGTAGTTGGCAACTGAGGAATTGCCCACTTCCAGGTTTCCCATCCTCATCCACCTATTTTGTCTTTGTGCCAAAATGAGTTATTTGCCATTCTTTTTTTCTTTTCCTCTTTCTTTGTGTTTGTTCACGCAGTGCTCTTCCCATTTCTACCCAGTAAAACCCTGCTATGTAAGATACAACTCCAAGGTCACCTCCTACATGAAGCCTTCCGATCCCTGCAGAAACTGAAATGTCTGCCAGTGGCATAGTGTTCTCATAGTGTTCTCATATCTGGAATCGTGTGTGGTTATTTGTGTCCCTCTTATCCCTATATCGTATAGTTTGTTTTTATATTTTTATAGCATGTAGTGTCATGTCATGTACACACTAAGTATTCAGTAAAGATTTTTTGGATTTAATGAAATTTGTGAGTCACAAATGCACCACTAGGTACAAAGTGGTGCCAGCAAGATTGTGGTTAATATATAATGGCCACTTCCACCTCACCCTTTGGAAGACTAAATTGTCATGCTCCCTTCCACTACAACGTAGCTTTCATTCATTTCCTATTGTAATTTAAGAAATACAATTATTAGAATAGTTGGAAGAATATTTTCCTCAATATTAGTTTTAATGTTTTCCATATAACTTTGACCCCCATGTGTCTGTGAACTTGTTGTGCTGCGGGGGATTGCGTGTTACTGTGATACTGAAAGTATTGCTACCAGTATTTCAGAATTTCAGATACCAATAGGGCCACCCAAGGTGGACAGATTTCAGCTGAGCTTCCAGACTAAGACAGACTAGGGAGAAGGACTTGGGAAGCCCGAAACAATTAGCCATTGAAAACCCAATGAACAGCAGAGAAACACTGTCACATATATGTCAGAAAATGATCTACCCAGTGTTCTGGAAGGCATTTAAAAGAGGTCCTGGGAAGAGTTTCCTCCTCAAAGTAGTGTTGACCTTAATGATGGGAATGGAGAAAAGCCCTTGAGACCTCCTCCTACTGATGTGGGATGACTCAAAATGAGAAGAAGCACAGTGGCTCCAACAATGGGCTCAAACATAAAAAGATCGTGAGCATTGGACAGTGTTGGGTAGTGTTTCATTCTGTTGTGTATAGGCTCGCTATGAGTTGGATTCAACTGGATAGTATATAGTCTACAAACAACATATAACTTTGAGGTATGTTTCATCAGAACTTAGTTATTTGCCATCTTTTACTCTTTATTTTCCTAAAGCTTGTAATAGACTTGTAAGATTAAAAAGTTGGTAGTCCGTCCTCTTAACTGGATATATACATTGTTAGGGAGAAATTCAAGGAATGGGGTGAGAATGTCATGTAACATTTCAACAGCTTTTGATTTCCCTTCCAGCCCTGGAATGGGAAGAGGGCAGAACGATAAAGAGGTCAATGGTTGCTTAAAAGCTCCTTTCAGATTGCAACACAAACTTAATCAGCAGAATAAGCTTCAGCAAAGCATTCTTAAGAAGTGATATGAGGAATTGCAAAAAATTAGTAGCACATAGTTAAGGAGCTAAGTAAAGCCATATTCAAATTTGAATTAGTGTACTGTAAAAGTGCCTTGCATTGTATATGTATAATCTTCATTTGTGTATGTGTGTTGGGAGGCAGAAGGGAGAATAGTATAGGAAACAGACTTACAGCTTTGTGATCCCAGTCCTTATTGGATTATGACATCCAAGGGATCCTGCATGTACCTGGATCATTTGGATAGTGGCTGCCCCATTCTTCTATCTGCCTTCCAGAGCCATTGCTGTGAAAGGAGCAGGGGATATGTGTGTTTGGGTTATTGGAGGGAGCGGGGGCAGGGAGTAGAGAGTAAATGAAGTAACTCAAATACAGCAACTGGGACGTGAGGACGGTATGGCTGCAAAATCTGTCAGCCCAGTTTTCTCCAGCCCCTTTTTATTTGGCTGATCTGTTTGGATGGTCTGGTGTCCCCTACTTCTTCCTGGTGTGGCCCTCCTCAAGCTACACATGCTTGTGGAAGAGGATGATGTTCCCCAGTAGAGGCTCATTCTTTGGTCAAAGGTATACAAGTAGCTGCACTCCCCTGCTAGAGCATTCAAACATGTGCTCACATTCAGCAACCTGAGTTTTTAGAATATTTGAGTTAAACAATGGGTCAACAAAACAAAACAAAACAAAACAAAAGACAAGCTCTGGAAAGGAAGTGTTTAGCAGAGCTGGCCTGAGATAAATCATTAGCAATTGTGGGTATAAAACTATGTTCATGTTGCCTGTATATTTTGCTTTATTTTAATATCTCTTGAAATACTAACAATTAAATATTTATGTAGATGACAAGTACTCTGTTTTAAAAATGGAGATTTATGCCAGGCGTGGTGGCTCATGCTGGTTATCCCAGGGACATGGAAGGCTGAGGCATGAGGATCACAAGTTTGTGGCCAAAGGCAGCCTGTGTAACTTAATGAGACCCTGTCTCAAAAAAAAAAAAAAAAAAAAAAAAAAGGACTGGGGGTGCAGTTCAGTGGTAGAGCACTTGCAGAGCATGTGGGAGGCCCTGGGTTCAGCCCTCAAGTACCATATACATATACAAAAAAAAAAAAAAGCAGATTTTTTGGAAGGCTTAATGGGCAAAATCTTGGATTGATTAATAAGAAGTTTTGGCCTGATAGCTCAAAATATGTCTTTCAGTGCTTAGGATATTTACTTAGGTGGGCATTCTGTGCTGTCCTTGTTTACCTGGAAGATTCCTGCTTCTCCTTTTGGGTCCAGCTCCATGCTCCATGCTCTATGTACCTGTCTCAGATGCATCCCCTCTTGGGCCTGAGAAGTGAATATCCCCCTATCTGGATTCCGATTTAGACAGTTCTTTTAATACATTTCTTTATAATTTTTCTTAATATTTTCACTTCTCAATAGGCTATAAGGATAAATACTGCAGCATACTCAAATGTTTGATCTCCAGGGCTTAGTAGTGTTGTTGTTGTTGTTGTTGTTGTTGTTGTTGTTAGGTGCTGTAGAGTCGGTGTCTGACTCATAGAGACCCTACATACAACAGGCAAAACACTATTGTCAATGCTTCTCTGCTATTCCTAGGGTTTTCAGTGGCGGATTGATTTTTGGAAGTGGGTTGCCAGGTCCTTCTCCCAAGCCTACAGTATCTGGTGTTCCCAGACAGTTTCCCATCCAAGTACTAACCAGGCCTGACCCTGTTTAGCTTCTGAGATCTGACAGGATTGGATGCCACAATGGTACAGCTGCAGGCAGGTTTAGTACTAATGGTGGGAAAAAGCAAACAAACAAACATTGGTTGGAAATTAGATTAACTTACTTGCAAATGAATCCTATCAGGTGACTTTTTAAGTCAGTCCTTGACAGATCTGACATTTATAATTGTAGGAGAAATTAATTATTAGTATCTTCAATAGTAATGATGATGGTATTAGAAACATACTAGTCAGAATATTCAGGGAATTTATTATATCCCACATACTGTGGTTTATATTCAGTTTTATTTTAGTTTAACAACAGTCTTATGGTATTCATAGTACATTGACAGATGTTGAAGAGATTATGTGATTTACTCAAGGTCACATAATTCGTTATTGGCAACATTTGAACCTAAGTCTGATTTCTGAGTTTATCTGTCAATCACAGAACTAAAAGGTGAAAAGCCAAGCTGCCATCTGGGGCATTGATTCATAAATTGCTAACACATGAATAGAGAAATAAGAGTAAATCCTACCAGTTAGGTTGTCTTGTATTCTTACCTATCTGGAAAAAGGGGGAAAAACCCCATAAAACCTAACTGAGCCCCCAAAGGAGGCTGTATTCTTCCATGTGTATGTCCTTTCTTTTGCCTAGTCTCTACACACCCGTTTTCCACAAGTGAAGGCTTTTGATTAAACATATCCTGGTTCCCTAGGCTTTTGTCTGTTACTTTTGTCTGTTACCATTACAGTGAGATGATAAAACAAGATTCAGTTTGAGTTGCCCTACTCTCAAACTCCGAAGGGCATTGCCCTTCCTACTCTGTGACACATAACCAGGGCGGATGGTGTAGAACACAGGTTTGGGATGCCAGCTTGACACCCATCTTCAGCCTATAAATGAGACTGGGGAAACTGAAAGGAGATTTGGAAATTAGAGGAACGTGATATCTCTAGGGCCAGCAGCTAGTGTGCTGTGAGCCTCATCCCAGTGAGAGGACACCAAGCAGAGCCCAACACATGGTCCCTGGGACTTAGGGGACAGAGGGCATAGTGTGTGAGTCATACTAATGCCCGAGGGTAGAGGACAGCGGGTGGGAAGTAATTGCTTTCCCCTGACAGTTGTCCAGAGGTATGGAATGGGATTGCAAGTGACCATCCAGAGCAGGTGCATTCATGCTTATGAAGGGTGGGACAGAGGAACTTGATGTGAGTGGAGCAGGCAGCTTTGGGCATCTGCACAGAAAATCACTTTTTATTTGCAGGACAGTTAGGACTGTCCCTGCCCCTCTACCTCCCCCAGGTGTCAGAAGCAGCAGTTAGTCAGCCAGCAGGGTGCTACAGCTGGGCAGGTGAAGAGAGGAAGCCAGTCTACGCTCCTTCCCAGAGCCTAGCTTTGAAGCCCTATTTTTGAAGAAAGTCCACAGTTTGCTTATTACACAGACTAGGAATTTAATCATCCAACTGAGACAACTTTAGGTTGTTGTTGTTGTTGTTGTTGTTTTGTTTTGTTTTGTTTTCCAGCACCTGACATATAACTGTGGGACCTGTCTTAGATTTAATTGAGGACCAGAGAAAGACCTAGCCTGATGGAGGAGGCTTCCAGGAGTTCTTGTATAGGGAAAAAATTTGCTTTGTAGTTTTTGTGTATTGCTCTTTCAGAGTCCCCAGGTTTAACTTCTCTCCTGGACTTTAAGCTCCTTAAGTGTGGCTTGTTAGGAACTAGAGAGAGAGGTATCTTCATCACCAGGGCTTAGTCATCTTTTTGAAGCGTATAGTGCGGAGCACCTATTTGTTCAATACATATGTATTGAATCAATGGTTTAAGAAGTTCAGCCACATACCATCTTTCATTAAGAAGTTTAAAAAAGAACAGTGATTGCTTTTTTAAAGGGAGACTTTTAATATCTGAAAAGTAGTTTTAAATTAACAAAAAGATAACAGAGTTTCCACCTACCCCATGGCCAATTTCCCTTTTTGGATGGACACCATGGCACAGGTTTATAATCTCAGTGACTTGGGAAGCTGAGGCAAAAGGATCACAAGTTTGAGGCCAGGGACAGCCTGTACAACTTGGACCCTGTCTGAAAATAAGATAAAATAAAATAAAATAAAAAGACAGAGCTAGAAGTGTAGCTCAGTGGTAAAGCATTTGGCTAGCATGGGTGAAGCCCTGCATTCACCCCCCTACACACACTCACTGTACTGCAATAAAAAAAATCAATTTCCCTTTTTGTTGCCATCTTTAGTATGTTATATTTTGTCACTACCAGTGAAGTAGTTATTACATTATATCTGTACAAATTCTGCCCCTTACAGTATAAGACAATAAAGGAAAGAATGTAACCATATTTATTTCAAAGAGTGGCCATTTTGATTTCTGGGCCAAGGCTTTGTATTATTTAGTTTATTATGGGTTTACTTTCTATAAGTAACATGCTTCTTAATTTCAGTTATACATCAAGTATATTGCATAATTCCTTGTGAGTCATACTGCTAAGTCCTTTGACTCTTGAATTTTGTGAAGTAATGTTTTTCTTTAAAATGACTAAGGCAGAATTTTATATTTATGGGGACTGTTATCTTTATGATGGGTAGTTCATGTTGTTGCCAGAAATAACATGGATAAATGATTTAGATTATATTT
>VMDO01006973.1:0-55000 GCA_007922755.1 Pedetes capensis | reverse complement strand
GCTCTAGAAGAAAAAGAGGAAGAGAACCATGTTTTGTTCTGGTAATTTGAGATCCTGTAAGGGAATCAGGAAGCCTTGTAGCCATTGAAGTGAGATACTGCAGATGTGGGGTACTGTGAGTCAGTCTTGATACTAGAGGCCCTGTACCTAAAGTCTTAAAGGTGTAATAAAATGTTAAAATTATGCCATGAGGTCAAGTGGCAGAAAGTCTGGCCTTTTGTTCTTAAAATTCCAGACTTACACATGTGGTCATAGATACTGGCAAAAATGGAATAGGCAGTGTTTGAGGTTTGAGAAATAGAGTTTCTGTATATTTCATGCTTATTTGTCATTAGAGAAATGCAAGTCAAATCCACAATGAGATACCACATCATGCCTAGGAGAACTGCTATAATCAGTATAACAATTACAAGAATTGGTGAAAAAGCAGAGAAATTGGAACCCTTATACTCTGTTGGTGGGAACATAACATGGTGCAGACACTTTGGAAAACAGTCTGACAGGTCCTCAAAAGGCTAAATGTGGAGTTTTACCATGTGGCTCAGCACTTCCACTCCCAGGTATCTGGGAGAAAGGAAAACACAACTCCATATAAAAACCTGTACATGAATGTTCATTGCAGCATTATTTATAATAACTAAGAAGTAGAAACAACCCAAATATCTATCAAGTCATGATGCAGCCATACGATGTGATGTATCTACACAAACAAATGTGATACATACATACAGTGGAATATTATTTGGTAATAAAATGAAATAACGTACTAATATATGATTCAGCATGGTTAAACCTCAAAGAGTGCTAAAGTGAAAAAAGCCATTCTTTAGAAAAGACACATATCATTTATATAAAATGTTCAGTATAGTAAAATCTACACATAGAGAAATTAGATTAGTAGCTGCCAGGACAAGGGGAAGGAGTAAAGTCATTTATGGAAGTGTGACTGGTACTAAGTACAAAGGTTCTTTTGTGGGTGATGAAAATGTTTTAAAATTAAATGATGATGTTGGTTGCACCACTCTGTAAATATACTAAAAAGCTGTAAATTGTATGACTCAAGAAAGTGATTTTATGGTATGTAAATCACATATTCTTAAAGCTGTTAAGGGTTGGGATTTAGCTCAGTTGGTAGAGTGCTGCTCTGTACTCTCTGAGGCCCTTAGTTTGATCTTTAGCACTGCAAAAACGGGAGAAGGATGTGGCAATCCACTCCTGAAGCAATCCCAAAACAATAAGCCATTGAAAACCACACTCACTGGCACCTAACAACAAACAAAGCTGTTAAACTATGGTACCTTATTTTCTGAGATTTCCTGCTTGTTTGTTTGTTTGTTTTTAAATCTGGGCCTTCTTTCCTGTTCTTCTATTTACCCTGTCCTGCTCACATTTAATTCCACACCCAGCATTTTCTTATCAGTGTGGGTTGCTACCAGAGTTGGTCAGTTTCACATTGTTGTGACAAAATACCCAAGGGAAACAGAATATAGGAGGAAAGATGAATTCTGGTTCATGGTTTTAGAGGTGTCAGTCCATGCTGCCTGGCTACACTCTTTCTGGGCCTGTGACGAAGCAGTGTATCATGGGATAAGGGGCTGATGGATTATAGCTGCTGGCCTCATGGTGGACAGGAAGCAGAAAGACAGATAGGAAGGGGCCAGGGTAAGATGTAGCCGCCAAGGATATGCCCCCAGTGACTAGCCCCAGGTGACTTCTTCCAGCTGGGCCCCACCTCCTAAAGTTTCCAGAACTTTCTAAAATAGGACCACCAGCTGGAGACAAATGCCTTCAATACCTGAGCTTGTGGGGGACATTTTATATTAAACTATAACACTCTTAGATGGGAGACCTAAAGGGTCAGTTTCCAGAGGTTGAGCCCTTTGATTTTGCTGTGGGCCATTCTCACTCATCTATTGATTAGAGAAGACAGGTTCTTCCAGTGTTGGTTGCTGAACTCAAATTGGCTGGCCGGAATTTACAGTGATTCTTGACTCTTGACTGCCTTGGGATTCTCCTGTTCGTAGGCCCATTAGCTAGCTGTTGCTTCCCTTTGTTTCTTTCCTCAGAGATACTGAGACTTTGCAAGTCTTGTCTGTGGCTTGTGCCAAGCCCACTGGTATTTTTGGTTTCCAGAGGATACTTTGTCACTTAATTTTGTTGTGAATGTCCCTGTGTTCTGGTTTTGATATCTACTCTTCGGTTTTTGTGTGGAGTTTCAGAAAGGTCCAAATATTATACTTCCATTGCTGCTACCATCTTTCCAGAATTAAGAAGTGATCTGTTGCCAGGCACAGTGGCTCACCTCTGTAATCCCAGTGACTTGGGAGGCAGAGGCAGGAGAATCATGAGTGTGAGGCCAGAGGCAGCCTGTATAATTTAGCAAGACTCTCTCTCTCTCTCTGCTGTTCATAGGGTTTTCAAGGGCGGATTGATTTTTGGGAGTGGGTTGGCTGGTCCGTCTCCCAAGCCTACAGCACCTGGTGGTCCCAGGGGGTCTCCCATGCAAGTGCTAACCAGCCCCGACCCTGCTTAGCTTCCAAGATCTGACAGGACTGGATGCCACAGGACTACAGCTGCAGGCGCGAAACCCTCTCTTGTTATAAAAGTAGAGCACTTGTACCGGGCGCGGTGGTGCATGCCTGTAATCCCAGTGGCTCGGGAGGTGGAGGCGGGAGGATCGCAAGTTCGAGACCACAGGCAGTCTGCGTAGTTTAGCAAGACCCTGTCTCAAAAAGTGAAAAAAAAAAAAGGGCTGTGGGGGGGCGCAACTCAGTGGCCCAGCACTTGCAAAGCATGCAGGCGCGAGGCTCTGGGTTCAAAAAAAAAAAAAAAAAGTAGAGCACTTGCAGAGCATGTTTGATGCCCTGGGTTCAGCCCCCTGTTACTGGAATAAAAAAAAAAAGAAGAAGTGAACTGTTCAACAATTTGAGGAAGTGACTTAGAATTGGTCTGTCAAAAACAAAGGACATCCACTTAAAGATTTTATTGTCATTCAGGAAAGAGCTCATGGCTTATTAATCTGTGAAAACCCATCTGCTAGCTCAGGCCTTGGATTTAGTAAACACTCAGGCAAAGACTTGCTGAATAAATACACATGCAGAGCTGTTACGGGGCGTCACTACCGGTCGTGGGTAGTGTTGCTCCTGCCATAGGCCTCTGGTCGTAAGCTGAGCCCCATGGTTGAAGACCCACTTCAGGTTGGTGAGTACTAACAGAGAGCCGCACCGCCCAGGAAGGAGAGTTACACTCACAGCTACTTCAAGAAGCCTTTAGAACGGCAGGCTCAGAGATTTGAGCTCACAGCTGCTCCTTGCTTTTTGCTTCAAAGGATGATGCCAATAGCTCAAGTGCTTTTCTATCAACAGCTCTTTCTTGTAGTTCCCTCTTGTCTGGGTTGATGGTTGGACCATGAATGCCCTGCACACTGTGCTTATATAACCTAACTCAACCAATCAGAGACTGCCATGTAATATGGGGGTGATCTGGGCATATCCAGTCAGGAGGGAGATGCAAATAAAGCATTGAAAGGGGAACCAATCAGGGGATGTTCTTTAACTAGCCAATCAGGGGTCATCTGGTAATTGGGAAGTAACCAATCAGGTGTTGAGGGGTTTGAGGATGCCAGCGCCATCTTGATGAACTCGATGCCCAGAATGTAGGGTAGAGGCCCAGGATATAGGGTAGAGGTCACTGGGGGTCATCTTGCCCTGGAAACAAATCCTAATCCTCCAAGTTGGCTAAATAGGCCCAGAGCTGGGCTGCCTCTCTAGGCCATATCCCTACACAGAGAGATGAGTGACTGCTTGAATGAGGTGGGCTAGAATTTCTGCCTAGTACCCACTTGCCTGTGTGGACAACTAGGGAGCCAAGATGATTAGTTCCCCATATTCCACTTGGAGATCAGAAACACTCCTGAAGTTTAGACCAGCTCCTTATATTCTGCATTTTGTGTCTCAGTTTGTCAAGAGCTTCTGGAAGTGACTCATACCTATTATGTTGGGTTTATATATCACTAGGATATTCATGATCTAAGTCGCACATGTACCCGAGAGCATATTGTGTGAGACCCTTAATTGGCCATTAGGAGCTTGGCCTGTATTCCAAATGTCCATGTCTTTGGAGTCCTTTCTTCTGCCCTAAACTACCCTAAAACTTGCTTGTGGGTAAACAAATCACATATAGATTTTAGTTACAAAGGACCATTCCAGTCTGATGTGGGGAGAAACTGCTGAGTTTTCCTGAGCTGTCTTTAAGAAATTACTTTTGTTTATTTTTTACTCTCCTATGAGTTATAAAGTAATAAATAGAACTATATATCTGAGAGATGAAGTCCTCAAAGTCCCTATATTAGGAAACTATTTCTGCATTGCTTTGGGCCAAATCCATCTTGATTCTCTTATCCTGCCGAGGTTTCATTTCCTTGGTGCTCTGTGTTTTGCTACATTTCTTTGAAAAAATTGTGCTGAGGTAGAAATAAAGGACAAAGGCATGAAGTGTGCTCTCTGCTCAAGACAGCATATTTATTGGTGTTTTGGCAAAGGCCAGCAGTGCTGTCATTCAAAGAAGATAAGTTGGGTGGGAAACTTGCATACTTTTTGCCATTTTTTAAGTCCAGGTGATGCTCAGTGTTCATGGCTGTAAGTAATACTGCAAGTCATGAAATTACAAGAAACTCATGTTTACTGTGACTTCTGAATAGCTGTGAAGATGTGTGATGTTACCTTTCTGGCCTTGCATCTTGGATGTGTTTCTTAACAGATTCACTTGAGATATGTGCATCAAATCAGCTTGTTAAAAGGCAAGAAAAATGAAGGCATAGAGCCCTCCCAGTTGGATGCTTTTAGACACTGCAGCTGTTTGAAAGGCCTGGGTGAACTAATTGAATTATGGTGGATCAGCCTCTCTCTCCCATGTTAGTGCTTGTCATGAACATCCTTCTTAAAATAATAGTAGCTGGGGGAAGGGAGATGTGCAAGGAATACACATTTAATTTCAATTTAACTAAAAAGTAACAAAAAACAAAAATGACATTGACAGTCTTAAAAGATAAATGAGTTACAGTCCTGGTATATCATACTTGAAGTTTATTGAAACTTTTTTTGTCTAATCTTTGGAACTCTGCCTTATTTTTATATGTGATGGTCAATTTAACTCTTTAAATGAGATTTTAGCTTAAAGCTTTTCTGTATTCACTTATAACCTTTTTATGGTAAACTTTTTTTTTTTTTTGTGGTACTGGGATTTGATCCCAGGGCCTTTCACTTGCATGCTTTGTAAGTACTGTACCACTGAGCTGTACCCTCAGCCCATTTTTGTACTTTTTTGAGACAGGGTCTCACTAAATTACGCAGACTGGCTCTGGTCTCGAACTTGCGATCCTCTTGCCTCCACCTCCCTAGTCACTGGGATTACAGGTGTGTGCCACTGTGCCCAGTGATAAACTTTCATAATATAAAAATATAAAAAGAAAAAAACCCAAACCACTTCCCTTCAAATTCTTTCTTCTCTTAGGCAGTTATATATTGATGTATATATACCCTTCTAGACTTAAAACAGTATGTATACATTATGATGTATAAATTGTATTTTTCTATGAATATTATATCTCATTGCTTTTTACCATATTGCACCTTGGTTTTTTTTCTTTCTTCTTCTTTTTTAATCTAATACTTCATGGACTTGTTTTCATATCTATGAGATTTAATAAGCTGGATTCTCCCTTTTTGAATCAATAAGAGTATTAGCTACACGATGGTCCATTTGTAAGAAAGATGTAAGGGGGCTCTACAACTCTCCCAGCTAGTTTGCCCTTCTCAACCCTAACCTGAATGATGTGTTGGTCCTTAGAAAGCACTTAGCAGCTGTCAAGTCAATTGCACGTCTGCTGGTGACATGGGGGAGAAGCAGCAGCTGGCAGACAAGTGTGACTGTCCCATTTCTGTGCACGTGTGGATGGATGGCAGCTGGACATATCTCTGCTGTTGTTCAGTTTTTGAAGTCATATGATTTCAGTGAAATGTTTTAAAAATGATTTAGATAAATGTGGAGAAGAATTATCCATAGTCCCTTACCTGAACATTACTGTTAACATTTTATTACATTTCCTTTTTTTATGGCTTCTATTAAATGTATGGGCTGGGATTTAGCTCAGCTGGTAGAGCTCTGCGCTGCAGTCTCTGAGGTCCTGAGTTCAATTCCCAGCACCGAAAAAGTGGGAGAAGGACCTGGCAATCCACTCCCAAGGCAATCCCGAAACAGTCAGCCATTGAAAACCCTATGAGGGTCGCTATGAGTCGGATACCGACTCGATGGCACCTAACAACAACAACAACATTAAATGTATTGTTAAAAAGGGCACTTTGCCTCTGTGGTCTTCCTCCCTGAACTACCACCTTAGTCTAATCATCAGAAAACATCAGAAAAATCCCAAGTAAGGAACATTCTACAAAATGCCTGATGAAGGCCATCAAGGTCATCAAAACCAAGGAAAGTGTGAGACACTGTCCCAGCCAAGAGGAACTCAGGATGATTCAATGTAATGTGGTGTCCTGGATGGCATCCCGAAACAGAATAAAGGACATTTGGGAAAAAATGAGACATCTGAATAAAGTATGGACTTTAGTTAACACTATGGCATTAATATGGGTTAGTGAGACAAAAGTACCAGGCTCAATTTAAGAGGGTCTTGACAGTAGGAAAAATGGGTTGGATTTCAAGGAAAATTTTATACTATCTTCACATCTTTTCTGTAGAATTGAAACTATTTTAAAATGAGATAAAAGTAATCATTTAAAATGTGGTGTAATATAAAGTACTGTGTATACAGTTTTGTGTTCTTTCTCTCTTTTCTCTTTTTCTCTCTTTTGGTTTTCTTTTCTTTTTCTTCTTTTTTTCTCTCTGTCTCTCTCTTTTTTTTTTTTTTTTTTTTTTTTCAGTGCTGGGGGTGAACCAGCAGCCTCACGTATGCTAGGCAAATGCTTGACCACTGAGCTGAATCCCCCAGTTCTTTTTGAAATTTTTACTTTTGAGTTAGAGTCTTACTAAGCTGCACAGACTGCCTTTGGCCTTGAACTTGTGATCCTCCTGCTTTGGCCTCCCAAGTTGCTGGAATTCCAAGCATGTGCCATGGTGCCTGGCATCATGACTTTATTCTTTAAGGTATTTGATAGGTTGAAAGTAATAAATTTCTCATATACAAGTAGTAAGTTTCTTTTGTGTATATATATAATATTTAGAATGTTGTTTAAGTAATATGAATGGCCTTATAATAAAAATATTTCATTTAATAATGATGAAAAGCTAGTTGTTAGCAAATAATTTCCTATTAGCTATGAAGTTAGAAACTATATTTATCTTAATCTTCCCTCTTCTACCCAAAACTTTTCACTTAGAAATAAAACGTGTAGACAGAAGAAAGAAATTCTGGTGTCCCGTTGCACAGTAGCGTGACTTTAGATGATATAACATACTCTGTATTTCAAAAAGCTAGGAGAAATTATTTTGATGTTTTTACCATAAAGAAAGGATAAAAATTGGAAGAGATCGACGTGTTTACCCTGATTTAAACATGTATACATGCATTGAAACATCACATGGTACTCCATGAATATGTACAATTTTTATGTTTTTATGTACCAGTTTAAAAAGTATAACATTATTCATAATATTGTAAAGTTGAGGATCTGATGGAAAAAAGAAGAATTAAAAATGCCTTGACCCTCAGTCCAGGCATACATGTCCAGGCACAGGAATAAATCATCCTCCATGGGTGAGAAGCAGTTCGATCTCTGTCCCTGTGAGCGCAGCCCTGGAGCAGCAGGGCTGTGTGTTCTTTCCCCATGGCCGCAGATGCCTGACATCCTGTGATCTTGGACTGTGGAAGTCATTAACCCAGGGTCTGATGATGACTAGCAGGCTCCAGAACAGCTTCCTTTTGCTTGACAGTGAGGTGGAAGAAGTGCTCAGATGCTGTGTGTAGTGTGTGTGTGTGTGTGTGTGTGTGTGTGTGTGTGTGTGTGTGTGTAGTGTGTGTGTGTGTGTAGTGTGTGTGTGTGTGTGTGTGTGTGTGTGTGTGTGTGTGTGTGTAACTTCTCTGTAAGCTCCCTTTTTCCCTTTTGTGCTTAGGCAGTATATAATTTAAGATACGAAAGTCTCCAACATCTTTCATTTTTATCTTCTTTATAAATTTTACCTTTTGTTCTATGCTAACCAGAATTAAAATACACATACAAAATATGTGTGTTTACTGAGGGCGGAAGACCACATGGAAAATGAAGTGGTTTTTAAAGTAACTTTGTGCGTTCCAAATAAAATATATGGAGTGAGGCAGGCAAATGGCCTTTTAAATGGGGAATGTGGTCAGAATGTTCAACTTACAGTATTTTACCCTTTGAAGCTGTTACATAAGAATGAAAGTATTTATTATGCTCCAGTCATTTTAATAGAAATGGTTAGTTCTTGTATTGAAAGACTGGTGAAATGTTCTGTGAAATGTTCTGTTTGGAATTTTTCTATCTAAGCTTTACGGCAGGGAAGAATGAAGGTGTATACTTGGGGAGGAGTGGGCCCTTACTGTCTGCCACAGCGCATAAATTACTTTGACTCCTTGTTGAATATTAAGGATTAATGAATGTTTTAGTTTATTCTGTAATATATTTTCCTAGTATGAAGACGTTTTAAATTGCTTACTAATAAAATTATTTTAACCCCTTTCCCTTTAATCTATGTCAGGATAATTCTACTAGAATATGTGCTGTCTTTGGGCTGAGGTTTAGCTCAGGTAGTAGACTGCCGCTGTGCACTTTCTGAGGACCCAGGTTTGATCCCCAGCACCGAAAACATGGGAGAGGGATGTGGCAGTCCATACCCGTAAAACAATCCCAAAACAACCACTAAAAACTCCATGAGTGTTGCTGTGAGTCAGAACGACTCCACAGCACCTAAAAACCTGCTGTGTTCATCCTTGACCTTGGCACACTGTTGGCAGAGTGTTACACATCCTTCAGAGGATGCAATGCTTAGTTAAATAGCCTTGGAATAGCTGGAAGAAGGAAGACCATCTCAAGATTTACATGGTTAGGAGTTTCCAATCAGAATATTTATTTGAAATGTTCATTTGAATCAAAGTCCACAGGTTTTCATGATTTTCATGAGTAATTCATTCAAACATCATTTCATTCATTTGATAAATGTTCCAGTCACCAGAACTGAAGAATTATCTATCTTCATGGAGTTTACAGTATGGTTTTTCCAATAGTTTCTACTTCTGTAGATACATGAAAAATTAGGTGAATTTGTTGCCTTTATTCTCCAGTAGCTAAAACCAAGCCAAAACAACCCAAAAGCATCTTCATTGTCCAGAAAGTAAACATTCTGCATTCTGTGAGTGAGAAAGTATATGTTCACTGGTATTTTCAATTAATTATTGCTAAAGAGACTTTGTTCTTGTCAGAGTATTTTTTATTTTGTATAAGTCTTGATAAGAAAGAATTGACTGTGCAGTTCTTGTGTGAAGGCAAAACACTGTGTGTGTTTGATTTTACTTTGCTTCCTAATGTCAAGGTCACTTAGTAATTAGGGATTGACTGAAAGTCATCCTTGACTAGGAAAATACCCCGCTCCAAAACAGCTCTCGCAGACACATGAGAGCAGATGTCTTCACCATTCTGTTCTTGCCCACTGTTGTGGAAGCTATCGTGGCAGGAAAGCTTGGGGTTTGTAAAAATACTGTGACTTTAGAGGAAGAAAGGGGAACTTCAGAACAGATAAGGGAGCTGATCTTGGAGACAAGCTCTAAGGCAGGGGTGAGTAGAGCTGGGGCCTGGAGAAAGGTGGTATGTATAACTTACCCTTTGAGATGTATTATCCTACTTTTCTGACTCTCTCTTTTTAAGATCAGTTACACTTTTATTCCTATAATTTAATTAATATAAAAAAACTACATGCCTTATTTGACATTAATACAGGAGAGAGCATTTATAGGAGAAATATAATAATATATGATTTATTCCAGCAATATAAGAATGATTTAGAGTCAGAAATTATAGCAATGTAATTCACTACATTAATGAACTAAAGGACAAGAATCACATGATTTTTTCAAATATATGCAAAAAAATCATATTTAAACCAATAAACCAATTGTGAGCTCTTTAAAAAGGTGTTTAGAGCCAGCTGCAGATATGCATGCCTGTTATTCCAACTCCTCAGAAGGCTGAGGCAGGATGATCATGAGTTTGAGGTCAGCCTGGACAACATAGCAAGACCTTGTCTCAAAATTCACTGAGGATGAAGCTCATGTGTAAGGCCTGCATGTGTAAGGCCCTAGGTTCAACTTCGAGTATCACAAAAAGAAACAATTAAAGTCCTCTAGAAAACTAAGAATAGAGAAAAATTTCCTTAATATGTTAAAAATGAGCAGAAAATTTAGCATTTACTGGAAAAATATTAGAAGCATTTCCTTTAAGACTAAGCATGAGACTGGGATGACTTTTGGTCTTATGATTCATTTTTTAAAAGCATTTTGAGAATTACAGTATATTGAAGATAGATGAGAGATCGAGATCATCTTGCTCTTGTCTAACATGATATTCAGTAAAGGAAAACGAAGCTGTTTAGTTCACATGGTTAATTAGTAGTAGCATATATGCATTTAGATTCTTATTTAGGTTATTATTTAGAAACTTATTTTTTCCTAAATCTATTCTCTTTCTGGAGGGCTCATTGGCCATGGGAGGTGGTGGATCATAAAGGTGGACAAGTGTCTGACCCTAAAGTGTGGAAGGCTTTGTGGGTCATGCTGAGGAATTTCAACATATCCTGTGTATGATGAAGCATGAGTGAGGATTCTAAGCATGGACATGATGTTGTTGTTAGGTGCTGAGATGTGCATTAAGACAGAACACTTTGATTTGGAGAATGGGTTGTTGTTGGGTGCTGTTGAGTTGAGTCCGACTCATAGCAACCCTCATGGGGTTTTTGATGGCTAATTATTTTGAGATTGCTTCAGGAGTGGATTGCCATGTCCTTCTCCCATTTGGGCGGTGCTAGGGATCAAACCCAGTGCCTCAGAGAGTGTAGAGCAGCGCTCTACCCACTGAGATAAACCCCAGCCCTGGAGAATGGAGTAACAGTATATAGGGGATGGTGGTTATGGTGAATGGGTGCAAGCACACATGAGGAAGCTATGAAGAGTAGTCCATGAAAAAGTGATGAGACAGTATATATAGCGGGCAGGAAAAGAAGGGGGACCGCTTAGGACAGTGTTAAAAAGGCAGAGAGGTAAGACTTAATGATTATTTGGATATTGTTTGTAGAAGGAGTTAAAAGGAGCAAGTACAGTGTTTTTGGTTTTCTAAGGTGTATAGCAAACCACCTTACCAATTAATGGCTTAATTGAACAGCAGTTGTTCAGTTGCTCACTGTTTTGCAGTTTGGACAGGGGTTGATGTGGGTGGTTCATCTCTATTCCATGGGGCATCTGCCTCAGCTGGAATTTTCAGGATGGCATCTGCACTGTGCGGAGTCTCAGCTGAGACTGCTGTGTCATTTAGAGTCTGGCCAGGATCTCGCTCCTTGTGGTCCTTCTCCAGGGCTGGCTTTAGCTGCCTCCTAACGTGTCCATCTCAGGGTAGTCTGACTTCTGACAAAGTGGCTGGCTTTTCCCAGAGCATGAAAGAAAAAGTTGAAAGCCTTCTTAGTACTGGGGTGCAGAAGTGTCAGAACACTCTATTAGTTGGAGTATTCACAGGGCCTGAGCAGATGTAAGATGTGGGGAAATAACTCACATCCAAGAATTTATGGACACATAATCCACCACAGTCTGCCTTCTGGCCACAAATTATTCACATTCCTTCACAGGCAAAACATTGTTGTTGTTAGGTGCAGTCAAGTCGGTATCCGACTCATAGCGACCCTTATAGGGTTTTCAATGGCTGATTGTTACGGGATTGCTTTGGGAGTGGATTGCCAGGCCCTTCTCCCATAGGCAAAACATACTCATTCCCTAAATGCCCAGCATTCTCCTCTCATTATAGTTCTAGGTTCAGACTCACATATTGGAATTTCATTCATTAAATCCTACCTAGGTGTAAGTAGTCTACAGGTGTACAACCCTGGCATTTGATTTCATCAGATCTCAGAAGCTAAGAAGGGTCAGGCATGGTTAGCAATTGGATAGGAGACCTCCTGGGAACACCAGATGCTGTAGGCTTGGGAGAAGGACCAGCCAACCCACTCCCCAAAAAACGATCAGCCATTGAAAACCCTATGAATAGCAGAGAAGCACTGGCATAGTGGCAGGCATGGCACAGTGTCATGTGGTTTCATTCTGTTGTATGTAAGGTCGCTATGAGTTGGACCCAACTCAATGTCACCTAACAACAACAAAGGTGCAAATGAGGCAGTTGGTGTGATTTCTCAGGTGCATAGACCTGTGAACTAAAAGGACTCGTTATGTTATCTACTTTCTCCTCCTCACTCCCTAAACACAAAATGACAGTGTAGGGACGAGATCAGTGCAGTAGGAACCCCTCTTCAAAATATCGTGCAGGAGTCAGTTATGGAGCTGCATAGCGAGTTTGAAAGGCAGCCAATTCCTGCTGTTCTGGAGACAGAGAATGTACCTGGATTAGCTTCTCACTGGGAATGTTTTTCTGTGGCTCTTGGCTCCATCCTCTGTGTCATCTTCTTTCCAGTAAGAAACAGCTGGTGTTTGTAGCTGACTAGCTTTTTAGCCTGCTTCCTGCCCATAGAAGATCGGGGATCCCAAGTCCTCTTTTTCTTTTCAAAGTCTCATTTCATTTTAGCCTGAGCTAGTACAACTCCTGGAAAATTTAAGGGCTTTCAATGTGTCAAATTACAATCTCCTGTATTTGACAAAGTCACATCAGAAATATCTTTGAGATCGATTTGTTCTTGTCTACTGTAGGCTGGGTGTCAGGTTGCTGTGGAATAATATCTTAAGAGTCATAGAAGCCCTTGAGTATAGTTCGCATAATCTAGGAGGGGGATCCTCGGATTTTTGAGGTTTTAGAAAGTCTTACTTGTTTGATATTTACTCAGAGACTTTATTTTTTCCTGGTGGAGCCCTGTTTTGATCATCTAAAACTATTTTTTACTTTGAGAGTCTTTTGCTGAGAAAAACTGCCGATAAGAAGTATTTTTGCTGCTGGACTCATAAGGTCCTAGTTCCTTTATATTTCCTTTAATTTCTGCTTGAAAACCCAATAGTTCCTCCTTAGCTAATCTTGCTTCACCCATACTTTATCACAGTCAGCTAAAAGAAGATAGTTACTCTTTCAGCTTTCTGCCTGGAAATATCCTTAACTCAGTCCCCAAGTCCATTAGATGTCTTTGTGGTGTGCGCTTGACTGCATGTAACAGTTTTAGTAACTTTGCTGGTACACACCCTTGCACCCCTTTCCTCCAGCATTCCGAACCAGTTCCCTCACTGCCCTTCCAGCTCCCTCTAGAGGATGCTTGAGGCCCTGCAAGCCTCCACACAATGCTCACTCCCAAAGCAAATGCCAGTGTTTCAGATTTCTGTTGTGGCATCACCCCGCTTCCAGATTCTGAGTTTTTTTATTAATTGCATGCCAGTCACCCTCAAATTTAGTGGTTTATTGGCATTTATTTACTTACTGCCCTGAAATCTGAGTTATCCCCGGGAGGAATACCTTATGCCTATACCACATGGCATCTGCTGGAACTGGAATGTCCTAAGTGGCATTACTACTTTTGTGGCTGGCGTCTCAGCTGGACACCTGAAACATCTGAGAGCTAGCCAGGCCTCTCTTTCTCTCCCTCCATATGGCCTTTTTAGAGGGCTAGCTTGAGCTCCTTTACAGCATGGTGGCCTTGTGCTAGTCTGACTTCTCATATAGCTGCTGGCTCTTTTCTAAGTACAAAAGAAAGCAGCCAGGTCTTCTTAGTGCTAGGTATTGGGGATTCTAGAATGTTATTTTAGTTGCATCTGTTGGCCAAAGTCACAGGGGAGGCAAATAGCCTTAACAGTTGATGGGAAGCCACCTCTAATCCACTGTATTAGGATAATCCTGTGTCTGCCCACCCCTCAGGAATGGAACCCAAGGCCTCATGCTTTCTAAGTAAGTGCTCTACTACTGAGCTGTGTCCCCAGCCCAAATGCCAGGTTTTTCTGGTTTAGGTATCATTGATAGATTTTGATATTCACTTAAACTAGGTTTTCTGAGAAATGTCATGGTTCACTCAGGGACACATTTCGAAGAAACAAACTTCAAAACAAAAATCAAACAAAACAATCAAAAAAAAAAAAAGAAAGAAAGAAAAGAAAAGAAAAAGAAAAACAGCTAAGTTCTGCCCTATTTGTGGAATGATTTATCCAACCTCTTGTTGTTACCTTTTCAACATATAGTTCTATTATTATTTTCCCATGTTCTGCCTGTCATGTTGTTTCCTCTTCTATCAAGTATGGACAATGTCTCTTAAATTCTACCTTTCCTTTTCTTCTCTGTTCCTCCACTTCTACTCTCCTGTTTGATATCTGCCCTTTATTTTAATATTGTTAAAATTGATGTGATTGCCTTGTGTTGTATCCATAATTAGCTTCACACTGTGTAAGTTGATCATTTATTAATAGGTTTTATGCTACTATGACTGTAAATATTTATTAAAGAGTTGGTATGCCATGCTTACCCTTCTTTGGTTGGACAACTCTTTTTATTTCCTAGAGTCTGTTTACCAATTTTCTTTCTTGCCTTCTCTGCTAAATCAGATGCTTAAATTGTAACATGTCAAATACTAGCTACTCTGTGAAACCTATTCACTTTGTAGATCCTGGACAAGGACCCTCTGCTGCCCTGCTCTAATGGGAACTGATGGCTGAGGCAATGGCTAGGCGTCAAGGCTGGTTCACCTTTCTCCATGTCCGTGGTTTCCTGTTTCTTTTTTCTTTTTTTTCTTGTGTTTTTCTCTAGAATATCTTTAAATAACTTCTCCAACATTTTTTGATGGATAAACTTTCTGAATCCTTCCTTGTGTGAAAAAGTGTCTATTCTGTGATCAGAGTTTTTTTTTAATATTATAGGAAAAGAAATACCTAAATATGCAGACCATTGTCTCCTAAGGATGCTACACATAAATGTAAGGGGATGTGTGATTCCTCGTTTTTTGTTCTTTTCCCCAAATCTATTTTATGATATTGTATTTGCCTGCTTCATCATTGATGATTTACTTATTCATTCATTTATTAATTTTTTGTGGTACTTGGGGGTTGAACTCCAGGCCTCACACAAGCTCTGTGAGCTACCACTAGGCTGCACTCCCAGCCCCTTTTTTATTTTTTATTTTGAGTCAGGGTCTTGCTAAATTGTACAGTCTGCCTCTGGCCTCCTGCTTCTGCCTCCTGAATTGCTGGGATTATAGGCGTGCACCTTCGTGCCTGGATTGTTGTGGTTTCTTTAAATTGATAGTTAATTACACTAGATAGGTGTGTGAAATTATTCCTAAATCGCTTTACTTGGAAAATCTTTGTTGTGAAGCAAACAG
This sequence comes from Pedetes capensis, assembly GCA_007922755.1. Classification (NCBI taxonomy): domain Eukaryota; kingdom Metazoa; phylum Chordata; class Mammalia; order Rodentia; family Pedetidae; genus Pedetes; species Pedetes capensis. Next base: position 39,475 of record VMDO01006973.1, on the reverse strand, counting down.
ATCAGCCTCTTTAGAGGAAACTGCAGTGTCTGGACTGACCCCTTTTTGTAATAATTTAAGGATCTCTTTGCTATTTCCTTGGTGAGATAATCCTGGATTGCTTAGAACTCTTGTTTCAGGAAAGATTATCTCTGTGGATCAACCTGAGGTCTTTCTAAAACAGAGTCCACAAGGTCTGGGCAGGTTGCAGGCCTTTGGGCACAGTGGTCCCTTAGGTCAGCTCTGTTAGCCCTTCTTTTAAGCTACCATTGAGCTAGTAAAGGTTGAGATATAAACTCCATTAACAGCATTCATGGCTAGAAGAAAAATATGCTTTATTGTTTTAGTATAATGAATGGAACTGTCTGGTTGGCCCGACTGAGTTTTTTCTACTTTTGTGGAGATGTGATATTTGCAGTTTGTGGTTTTTAATTAAAGGAACTGGGTTAAGCATTCACCTTTTACATAAATGATAAGCAGGTGAAATAATCCTGTGGAAAACATTGCTTGAAAGCAGGCACTACATTAGTAGCAGGGTGTGAGACAAATGAGCAGCTCTGGAGAGAAGTCCAGAGCCAATGAGTTGCAAAAACAACCTGATCCTGTTTATAAAGAAGGAAGCTTAAACAAGACAACCAATTAAAATTGGAGGTATACAAATATTGACTGGTCTGGAGCTATGATACATGCCAAGATATCCCTTATTTACATTCGTAGGTTAAGAACTTTGTAAGTTGTTTATGGGTTTGCTATTTCTAGAAACTCATTGAGTAATACTCAGAATTTTTATAAATAGCTGGTGATCATATACAGAGATTTTATTATAGCGTTAGAGGAATTGATTTCAGGTTATGACCCTTGAAGTTCACCACTCACTTTCAAAAAAGTTGATGGAAGGGGTCCTCTAGTGTGAACTCAGCTTTTACTTGTTCATTTCTGTTTAGATACTGTATGGTTAACAGCCACAGCTACTGTGGTGAGTGGATAAGGAGGAAGTGGCCTAGGTGCCTGTTTTTCAGGCCTTTCCTTATCCCCTGCTGAGTAGAGAGCAACCAGCACATTTCAGCAAACGTCTACTTTTGTCCTAAAACTTCTGTTCTGGGATTACTTTAACGTTTACAGGAGTGACATTTTTTTGGAGGATAAATTCACATGTGTTTTTTATTTCACACGATTCTACTTGCTAACACACTTCTGTATTTAGTTTCTAGGCTCTGATAGTCAAAGGCTGTTTTTATAGTTCCTTGGGAACTTCCTTACTGGATGCATTCTCTTAGGCAAGGGTAGTGCTTTGTCCCCTGACTGTATAGTCTTGCCAGATCCTAGCAAGGGTTTTGTATATTGTAGTCACTCAATAAATGTTTGTCGAATGAAATATTAGCTACCGACTGTTCCCGTTGTTTTTCTGTAACTCAAAGTCTGGTGTTTGAAAGTGTGGTGTGACTGCCTTCAGTGCTCAGAATCATTGACAAGAACATACTTGATTTGTGCTTTTAATAGTGAACAAGTGAATGACAGGACCAACAAGTAACCACATACCTTTGAACATTTTGAAAGAAGGGCTGACAAATCTAACTTCTGTTGCATTTGAAATTATTTGTGCTGCTTAACGATAAAATGAATATTCTGGCAGATATTTGGCACATGCTGGTTCTTGCTGAGCCTTTTTTTTTCTTTTCTGTATTTTCTTTAAAAAAATTCTTCTTAAACCATAGCTCAGACATTTGACAAACTGATTTAATAGATAGTCCAAATGACCATCAGTCTTCTTGTGAATGTCAGTGCTTCTGATTTTTGATTTGCTTTTGATCAAACCTCTTGTATCTGATAATGTTATTTCTCTTTTAAAATTCTCATGTGGTTATGGCAAGATCTAAAATTTGTGGAATCTAAGCTGTGGTGCTGCCAAAGCTATGTGAATAAGTAAGGTCATAAAATGGCAATATACATTTGACCTCAAAATAAGTGTGTCTGGTCTGACGGTAAACTTGCATCTTAAAATCAGAGTTTGAGTATCAGCTGTGTGTTTACTAGTTGTGTGACCTTTACTTTTCCGAGTTAATTATACTTGTCCTTTCTTCCTCAGAAGGTAATTGTAAGAGTCAACAAAGTGAGTTGAAAAGCACCTTTTAAGCTATTAAGCTGTATATGTAAGGTGGTAATTACCAAGTCATATTATATAACCTTTGTTTCAAATCAGCTCTTGTAGACATTTTCAGAAACCAAATCATTGTGCTAGACTGACTCATATTGTTCCTTTAGGAAAGTAAATATGGGTTATTCAGGAAAGACTTTGATTTATGCCATTTTCTAAACTTTACCCAAGAATGTGGAGCTTATAAATTTCCTAGGTATGGGTAACGCCAAACCGCTGTGTTGTTGCATTGGAAAGTCCCTTCATTGTGGACCTGGCCTGTGCATCACAAGCCAAGTGACTGTTAGTGGAAAATGTCTTATGGCTTTTCTGCAATGAAGGATATCCATCCATTCATTCCTGTAAAATGTTTGGAGCAGGGTCCTGCAGATCGTATGCTTTATGTGATTTTCATTATATAAATATGAAGCACTATGGAAATATGAATTGTTCTAGTAAAAAGCTGGATAAGTGTATACCGTACCAGGGTCCAGCTTAGTAGAATGGTGGTCAAGGAAGAATGCAAGGGCTTCAGCAGTGTCTAAGAAATGACCATCTGTTTCATGTTTAGAGAGTTTGGCAGCAAAAGGAAGAAGAAAAGAAACAGTGGGAAGATCAAACACTGTGTGGGTTTTTGTGTGTGTATGTGTGTTTTAATTTTAATTATGTTAAAATTGCAGAAAGCATGAAGGCCACAGCAAAGAAATGGTTGGAGGTCTTAAAGAAGAGGGATGTCGCAGGATTTGGAGTCTCAGTGAAGGGGAGGTAGATGAGGGGCTCAAGACAGATGGAAGGGTTCACTGTAGAGAAGAGAGGGGAAACATCTTTGGGGATTGGAGTGGAGCACAAGAAGATAGCTGCAGGACCAGTGAGGTTTTTTATTTTTATTTTTTTGGGCAGTGCTGGAGATCAAACCCGGAACATTGGGTATGTTAGACAAGCTCTGTACCTCTGACCTACATCCCCAGCCCTTGACAGTGAGAAATCCCTTGAAGTGGAAAGGGAGCGTGTGAGAGGACTTAGACGAGGTGGTCTCCAATGTGTTAGTGAACTAATGTGGATTGTCTGCTGTGAGGACCTTCTTTGCTATATTTGGACTAAGATGATTAAAGAACAAATGAAAATATAGGAGACAATCATCTGAGGGAGAATGAACATTGGTAATGAGGTGGAAATCAAGTGTGAAGGATGATTTGGCAATAGTTATGGTAATCTTTGGAACATGCTGTTCAAATTCTTAAATATGATCCTTTTTTGTGGTCATTTTATATGCTTTTTTTTCCCCTTTTTTCCGGAACTGGGTGTTGAACCCAGGGCCTTGCACTTACATGCTTTCCAAGTGCTGTACCACTGACCTGCACCCTCAGCCCATTTTTTTTTTCCTTGCTTTTTGAGACAAGGTCTTGCTAAATTACACAGACTGCCTCTGGTCTCGAACTTGCGATCCTCCTGCCTCTGCCTCCAGAGTCGCTGGAATTACAGGCATGCACTACCATGCCCGGCTCCTTGTATGCATTTTTAAATAGAGTCCTTTGCTTATTTATTCAACAAAAATTTATTTGTTGAAAATCTTTCGTTTCTTAGGGCTTGATTTATTGTGGAAAGGCAGACATTGAAAATATAAGGAAATAAAACAGCATATATGATGGTGTGTACTTAAGAGAAAAATTTTCAGGAAGGCGTGGGAAGGAGAAGGAAGGAAAGGAGAGAGAAAAAGAAAGGAGAAAGAATGAGAGAGTGAGAGAGTTAGTTTTAGGGAGTATGGCTAGTGGATTGCTCAGTGAGAAGATAAAGCTTCAGTAATGACGTGAAAGGAGGTGAAGGAGGGGGACAAGGACATTCACAGAGCTGAGCAACAAGCCAAGCTGACTGCTCTGTGGGAGGAACAGCAAGGGGGCTATTTGGTTGGGTTCAGTGAGCCAGGGGAGAGTCCCAGGAGCTGAGCTCAGAGAGCATGTAAGAAATCAGATAGTGTAAGGTCTTGTGAACCTTGAGCCTGGATGGAATGACTAAGAGAGTGATGTAAGTAGAAGAGAGAAGAGCATCAATCACTGAGCCCTGGAAGCTCCAAGGTTTAGAGCTCAGGGAGATGAGAAGGAATAAGCAGAGAAGAGCCAAGTGTGCAGAAAATCTAGGACCCTGTAATGTCCAGGAAGCCAAGAGAAAAAAAGTATTTCAAAGTGGAGGAAATGATCCTGTCTGTCAAAGGCTGCCCATTGGGCTAATAAGATAGGGACTAAAACACAGCCATTGCATTTGGCAATGCCACAGTCATTCCCTCAGCTTTGATGGGTGACAGGAACAATTGCAGGACTGATGGGGGTTCAGGAAGGAAAAGGAGACAAAAAATCAGAGACTGAATGCAGGCAACTCTTTCAAGGAGTGTAACTGCCACTGGGAGGGAGAATTAGCCAGAGAGGGAAGAGGAGTCAAGAGAATTCTTACAGGATGGAAATAAGGAACAGCATGTTTGTGAGCTGATGGGGAAGATAAAGTAAAGAAGAAGAAATAGACGATGTAGAAGAGAGAAGGGAGAATTGGTACAGCGTGCCATTTAGTATGCAGGAGGTGATGGCATCTAATGTACAAGTTTGTGTGGGGTGGAGAGGGTGGCCTTAGCTCACTCATTTGCAGGATAGTGAGAGAAGCCAGGGTACAGACACAGGTGGTTAGATGTGAAGGTTGGAGCTTTCGGACACTATCTTATGATATGGATCCAAAGATAACATATATTTTGTTTCTGTCTATTTTATCTATCTACCTACTTATCCACACAGATGTCGTACACACACAAAATGATCCTGCCAAACCAAATAGAAAGCTAAGATTTTGTCTTCCAGTGATTGCTGACTCCTGTACCTTAAAGTCAGCTGTAATTTTCTGATCTTTTTGTTCATCTCTTTGAACTTCACATGTGCTTAAGTTTTCACTCTAAGCCTTGAGGAATTACCTTAAGAAAGGTAGAATGTTTGATTCCAGTTCACTTTCATCAGTTGTTCTAGCTCTGGGGATGTCATTGCACATTAGTCATTAGTAAGTGAGAATGAGACTCCCAAAGGTGAATGAAGGTGGCTGACAGTGGCAGTGCAAAGTCCCTGGTGACAGAAATTAGTAGCATTGTGAAAAACACTCTTGAGGTTTTGGGGTGCAGCTCAGAGTGCTTTCTTAGGATGTTCAAAGACTTGCTTTCGATCCCCATCATAATAAAAAACAAACAAAAATCAAAAACAGTTCTCCTGAGCAGCAGCTGGGGAGCTGGGTTGGTAAGGGAAAGGCCCATCTGGTTTGATTGTACATCTTGGTCACTCCGGACATAGCCTCGTACCTAATCTCCTGAATGCTGAACTGATTGGCTATTGAGACACGACTGGTTCTTTCAACCTGTTCTGACATTTTCATTTTAAGATTTTAACTTAGTCACCTGTGTTGAGAACTTACTTTTCCTGACCTCTGGAGACCAGACTTCAGATTTGCTGATATTTTCCCAGAATTATCAGTAAATTGACTTGTTAATTTTGAGGTTTTTCCTCCTGGTCCACATTGGCTGTTGGACTTTGTCATCTAATTAACACAGCTGTCTGGATGCCTTGAATCGGTGTGCAGTAGCCAATCATTATAGCATAATAGATTGTGTGTTTTTATTGGGTTTATAAATTGTAATAATGAGTATGTTTGCACTTAGCAGAGTGATGTCCTAAAATTATGGGATGATTTAATTAGTCAAAATGTGACTTTAAAAATTCTATAGTATTCATTTTGTCAGTTCAGCTGTCTCTCGTACAGTACTGAAAACAAAACAAAATACATCTGAAAAACCAAAAACCAATTCTGGAAACAAAATAGTTGAAAAACTAAGCTTTTCTACAAACTAGTCTGCTTTTGGGGAGAAGGATGTGGCAATGGATTCCTGAAGCAATCTGGAAACAATCAGCAATTGAAAACCCTGTGAGGGTCGCTATGGGAGAAGGACAAGCGGCAATCCACTCCCAATGCAATCCCGAAAGAGTCAGCCATTGAAAACCCTATGAGGGTCGCTATGAATCGGAGTCGGCTTGCCGGCACCTAACAACAACAATCCGAGGGTCGCTATGAGTCAGATCCAACTCAATACATAGCACCTAACTCCAAAAACGGGCTGGGATTTAGCTCAGTGGGTAGAGCGCTGCGCTGCAGTCTCTGAGGCCCCAAGTTCAATTCCTAGCATCCCCAAAATGGGAGAAGGGCCTGGCAATACACTCCCAAGGCAATCCCAAGCACTCAGCCATTGAAAACCCTACCTGGGTCACTATGAGTCGGATACCGACTTGACGGCACCTAACAACAACAACTCCAAAAACAAAGTCTATTTTTACATGTAGTACTTTTCTGAAGGAAAAATAAAAAGAAACACTTTATAACTGTTGTTGCTAGGTGCTGTTGAGTCGGATCTGACTCATAGCAACCCTATGTACAACATATAAAACACTACCCGGTACTGTGCCATGCCTGGCATTATTGTCAGTGCTTCTCTGCTATTCATAAGATTTTTAAGGGCTGGTTTTTGGGAGTGCGCTGCCAGGTCCTTCTCCCTAGCCTGTAGCACCTGGTGTTCCCAGTGGTCTCCCATCCAAGGACTGACTAGGCCTGACCCTGCTTAGCTTCAGGGATCTGATGGGATCAGAAGCCACAGGGTATGGCTGCAGGCACCTTATAGTATCCTCTGAAATAAATAAAAATGCCTAGTGAAGAGATGTGGTTGTGACTTGAATTTAATGTAAAATATAAGTATGATTAATACTTTTGTCTTTTTCCAAATCTCCTTTCGGAGTTGTATATAACTCATTTTGGCTGTAGGCTCATTGACTATTTACTGACAGAAGCAGGCTCACTCTGTAGAGTGAATATTCCTGGCAACATATCACAAAGTTGTCACAAAGATGAGAATCAAGTAAGCATAGTGCTGTACTGTTTTAAATGTGATGTTAGGAAGTGTCTGGAATAGTGCAGTTTATTTGTTAATTATAAAAGCATCACATGCAAAAGTATGAACCGAGAACAGGTGGTAAGCAACAATGGCTACCATTTAGTGAGCACTTATTATGTGCCAACCATATATACTGTCATACTTAATCTCACACATCCTTACAGCAATCATTTGAAGTAGGTATCAGGAAACCCTTATAAGTACACTAAAAAAACTAAAAGATGGAGACATCTGTAATAAATTTGTGTTGGCCACACACTCAGTAAATTGGCGAGCTGGTACTGGAGCCAGTTTGAACAATTTTGGAAGCCATTAAATTGTAATTAAAACCTGTATGTACATAAGTTTAGCAGATAATTGAGTGAAATGGAGGTAACTTAGATCAATGTTATAATACTTTATTACCATGAGCATGTTGGAAAAATACTGGAACCATAGTCCTCAAGTGTGCTTTTCATATCTAGAGTTCTCTGAATATCTTCATGGGGTCAGAAAGCCAAAACTATTTTCATCATAGTGTTAAGATATTATTCTTTCTCACTATGTTGACGTTTGCTTTGCTCGTGTACTAGTAATGGTTGGTAAAACTGCTGGCATCTTAATGTCAATCAGTGTAGTGACCCCAAACTCTCCTAGTAGTCACTGTAGTGCTCACCATCAAGAGTTCATAGGTAAGAAAAAGTCAAGCCAGGTCCACTTAAGAATGTCCTTGACAAATGAGTAGAAACTTTTCATTTATCCAATTTATTAAAATTTGACCATTGAGAACATAGATTTTTAATATATGGCAAAATGAGAACTGCATACCCAGATACAGTGATTGTCTAGAGGAAAAGTGTCTGTGCAGTTGTATGAATTGAATGGTAAGCAGAGTCATGGTGGCGTAACTATGGCCTCTCTCTAATCTTGATATTTGAAATGTAACTACGCAAATATGTTTAAAGTTCAGGACCTAGAGTTGGGAGGATGGTCCTGGGTTGCCCAAGTGGGCCCAAACTAACCACATGGGTCCCTACAATGTGACGAAGGTAGAAGAGGAGATTGGAGAGATGAGATGTGGAAAGAACCCTCCTCACTTTTGCTGGTTTTGAAGGTAGACCATGGGGGTCATAAGTCAGAGAATGTAACAGCACTCTGGAAGCTGGGAGTGGCCCTCAGATGACTGTGAGGAGGAAAAGGGGATATCAGTTCTACAACCCTTAGGAAATTGATTCTTCCCTACAGACTTCAATAAGGATTGAGTTTGCCAGCACCATGACTTCAGTCTGGTGAGGCTTGTACCCTGACCCACAGAACTGCAAGGTAATAAGTGAAGTTTGTGTTACTTTATTAGCACAGCAACAGAAAACTAATACAAGTGATTTGAACTACCCACTGTTTCATGGAACATTTTTATTTGAAAGAATGACTCATAACAAAATATGGTTAATCAATCTTTGGCAGACATTTTCTTAAAAATGAACAAAGTAATCATGCCACTTCAAGGAAAACAACTGACAGTATTTAGAATTTTGGAAAAATTTGTGTTTGTCACTGTGAGCTTGACAGCTTGCCAATACTAAAGAGTTGATGAGATTGATGGTGATATTAACAAGTGTGGTATTTTGATGATGTTTCATGAAATCTGTCAACATTTGCACAACTCAGTAAGCCAGTATTTTCCAAAAGAACAAATGCATGAATTACAAAGTCATGTATTATTAAAAGATCTACTTGAAGTACAAGACAAAGAAATGGGTTTTAATAGAACAGAGTATAGAAAGGTCACTGATGAAGTTTCAGACTTCACATTGCCACAAATCTTCAACTGTCACATATTAAGTTTGGGGATAGTAGCAAAAAAGAATATCCACCATGTCTGAAAAAACTCTTAAAAGCCTCACTTTTCCATTTATATATACTTGTATGATGCTGGACTATCTTTGATAAGAGAATTCAACTGTCCTTTATTAACTCAGGCCTAAAGAGATTTGCAAAAATGTGAAGTAATATCAGGCTTCTTATTATTTTTTTTGTTTTGTTTTGAGAAATGAGGTTATTATAAAAACATAACATTTTAGGTTAAATATATAGTAAATTATTATTTTAATGTTTTAAATTTTCTCAGGTTGAATTTCCAAAATCATAAATATTGATAAATACATCCACACATACAAAAGTTTAAGCAGTCTAGCAGTAATTTTAAGAAGTGAGAATTGTTGTTCTAGAAAGCACCTTAAAAATGATGATGAAGATCTAAATTATTGACATGGAAAAATACCTAAGCCACATTTCTAGCACAAACTAGGTCATAAAACTGTGTTTAGAATGATCTTTATTCTAATTTATGCTTATATTAACTATTTTAATATTGGGAGATATGTGGAGGACTATACACTAAACTTTCCATAGATGAATTTTCTCTGAGTATTTTCTCATCTGTATTTGTTGTTAGGGTTTTATTGTTTTAAAAAGGAGCATTTGTCATTAAACAGCAAAGCTATATTAAAAACCATATTATAACATTTGTCATGTCAAACTACGAAGCCACATAAATAGTTCTTAACGTTGTTCATAAAACTATTCTTATACTGTATTACTTTTTAGAGAGACTAATAGTTATGTTGTGGTTTTTTGATCCAAATTTACTGCTCAGCTGTTTAATGTGATAGAATTGATGTGTTTAAGATGATGTCATTGGTAGCTTGACTCTGCAGATATTGATACAGATATTCGATAATGTAACAGTGCATTAACAACTCTACCAATCCTTTTGTTTTCTGTTTAGTATTTATGAGTAAGTTTTCTAGGGTAGAAATAAACTGATGATGTTTATGGAAATACTTTAAATTGATCTAGATCACACCAGGATGTGGGCACTTTATAGTGCACAGTTAATGATAAGCTAACACTGTCACAGAACTCGGTATTTGATGTCTAGTTTTTGGTATACTCACAGTCTTTGATCCTTCTCTCAAGATTGGGGAAATTTCATATTCACTTTCTTGATTCAGTTAATATGGTGTTATAAGTTAAGTTAATCTGCAAAAAATAAACCAGGACAGTTTCTTGTCAGTAAAATGAGGATAATGATAGACTTAACTGAAAGGTTGATTGTGAGGATTAAAGGAGATAGAACAGTGCCTACTGGATAATAAGTGTTTGATAAATGATAGCTGTTATTGTCTAGAAGGAACACAGAGTAAGTCCATAGCAAATATTCTTTACAAAGACTAACTTTCCCAGGTGTTCACTTATAAATTGTTCACATATTTCCATTAGCAGTATTCACCCAAAGCCTGATACCTGCTTGTTTTTTAGAGCAGGCATCTGCTTTTCAGGTGACACTGCTAATTTGTTGAGTGCTATTTTCCCATGTGAAAACACTCTAGGCTCAGGTAAGACTCTATTTGCTATTGTGATCTTGGAGCAGGAGCAGAACCACCATCTCCTCTTTGATTCCTTGTTGCTTATTCATTTTGCATTCATTTTGTAAACATCTATTGAGTGTGAGGGGCTGGGATTTAGCTCAGTTGGTAGAGCGCTGTGCTGCAGTCTCTGAGGTCCCGAGTTCAATTCCCAACACCGCAAAAATGGGAGAAGGACCTGGCAATCCACTCCCAAGGCAATCCCGAAACAGTCAGCCATTGAAAGCCCTATGAGGGTCGCTATGAGTCAGATACCGACTTGAGGGCACCTAACAACAACAACATTGAGTGTGAGCCATGTGCTAGGCTTTGTGGAGAGGGAGGAGGGTAGATAAAGAGGCATGAGACACAGCTGTGAGAGAGACAGATGCCCTCGGATGACTAAATATAGTGCCATAAGTGCTCTGTGGGAGAAGCACTGGGTGCTGTGGGAGATTTAGGGGAGGGTATTGCCACTCAGGGAGAAGGACCTGGCAACCCACTCCCAAAAATCAATCTGCCATTGAAAACCCTGTGAGCAGCAGAGAAGCACTGACAATAGTGTTTCACCTGTTGTACACAGGGTCGCTATGAGTCGGATACCAACTTGATGGCACCTAACAACAACAAATTGCCACTCAGGGGCTCTGGGATTGGGCCCAATTGGAAAAGACCATGCAGGGAAATTTCCTTTAGGGGAACATGGGCAGAAAATGAAAAGTGTATGTTCTTTAAGGACATCTTATCTGCTGATATGCCTTAGAGGCAATTTGCTTGAAAGATTTATTGGTGACCTTCACGTTCTAGGTACCAAGAGAGTGTATGTATTTGTCCAATATTTATAGGTCATTGAACATTTTTAGGAATATTTAATAAAGGCAAGGAGGTTTCTGGAAATTTTCCCCTGGATTCTTTTAACTGTAACTGGAGTCTTCAAAAATGAAATGGAAGGATGGTTTTTGTTTATTTCAGAGATGTTGAAAGAATTATCTTTCTCAATTTTTTTCCTGAATCAGCCCAGAAACTTGTAGATTAATTATACCAAAACCATCTCACTGGTATCTGCATAAATAGGTCTTTTATTGGCATCGATTTTTCAATTCTCTGAGCTCATATTCTTAGTTTTCGTAGTAGTATTTTTTAAAAATGGCTTTTTTCTTCATATTTTCATGTTCCCCGATTAAACTAGAAGTTTTGAGAACCTGACAGATTACTGTTCAACTTATTTAATGCAGTTCTGCAAGACTGTCCAGAAAGGAGGGCCTAGTTCACTAGACAGCCTGCAGCTGTCAGATCTCAGAAGCTAAGCAGAGTCAGGCCTGGTTAGTCCTTGGATGGGAGACTACCTGGGAACACCGGGTGCTGTAGGCTTAGGAGGAGGACCCGGCAACCCACTCCCAAAAAACAATCAGCTATTGAAAATACTATGAATAGCAGAGAAGCACTAACATTAGTGTCACCTGTTCTATGTAGGATTGCTAGGAGTTGGACACCGACTGGATGGCACCTAACAACAACAGTTCACTAGACACAAGTTTGTCATTGTTGTTGTTTAGGTGCCATCAAGGTGGTATCCAACTCATAGCGACCCTCATAGGGTTTTCAATGGCTGACTGTTTCGGGATTGCCTTGGGAGTGGATTGCCAGGCCCTTCTCCCATTTTTGTGGTGCTGGGAATTGAACTCTGGACCTCAGAGACTGCAGCGCAGTGCTCTACCAACTGAGCTAAATCCCAGCCCGGACACAAGTTTAGAAATAGTTTATGAGCTGGAGAGCAGAAGATGAGAAAGAATAGTTCAGAGGTGGGGTGCCATGGTGCACCCCTATAATCCTAGTGACTTGGGAAGTAGAGGTAGGAGGACCACAAGGTTAAGATCAAGGGCAGCCTGTGCAGCTTACAAGACACTGTCTCAAAATCAAAAATAAACAAGGGGCTTTGGATACAGTTCAGTGGTATGAGATATGATTAAAAAAAATACAGTCAATGCTTAAATTAATAAAAAAAGATTTCAGTAAAAGACACATTGCCATTAATCCCTCTCAAAATACTCCCCCGGGAGTCAAACACACTTATCCCATCATTCTTGCCACTTTCTGAAACAGTTCTAGAAGTCCTCTGTCATGAGCATTTTTAATTTCATCCTCTGTCATGACAATGCTCTGTGTCACACATTGCTTCTCATATGGCGATTTCTGTCCAGTAGAAACATTAGGATGGCTCCTCATCCACCTTATTAATCAGATCTGGCACTGTGCGACTTCTGGCTCTTCCCCAAAGTCAAAATGACCATGAAAGGTAAATGTTTTTAATTGATTCACGCCATTCAGGCAGCCATGACAGTGCAACTAAAAACACTCATGAAAGAGGGCTTTCAGAACAGCTTCAGAAAGTTGCAAGAACGATGGCATAAGTGTGTTTAAAGTCAGGGGGAATGTATTTAGGGGGATTAATGGCAATGTGTCTTTTACTGTAATAAATGTTTTTAAATTTGAACATTCACTGTAGTTTTTGATCATACCATAGAGCACTTGCCTACCATGCTCAAGGCAACCTGTAAATATGGGGTGGGGGGAGAATAGTTGGAAACCAGAAATCTCTGTGTTCAGAAAATACATATAGGTTGAGCATCCCTAATTTGAACGTCTGAAGTCCCAAATGCTCTGAAATCCAACATGGTGCCACAAATAGAAAATTCTATACCTGACTTCGGTATTGGCTCACAGTTGAAACATAGTTATTGTTAGGTGCCATCAGTCAGGTCTGACTCATAGTGACCCTCATAGTGTTTTCGTTGCCTGATTATTTTGGGATTGTTTTGGAGTGGCCTGCCACATCTGTCTCCCATTTTTGCAGTCCTGGGGATCAAACCCAGGGCCTCAGAGAGCACAGAGCAGCACTCTACCAACTGACCTAAACTCTAGCCCCAGTCAAAACATGTTGTTGTTGTTAGGTGCCATCCAATTGGGTCCAACTCATAGTGACCCTCATAGGGTTTTCAATGGCTGATTATTTTGGGATTGCCTTGAGAGTGGATTGCCATGTCCTTCTCCCATTTTTGTGGTACTGAGAATCGAACTTGGGACCTCACAAACTGCAGAGCAGCATTGTACCAACTGAGCTGAATCCCAGCCCAGTCAAAACATGTTGTTGTTGTTGTTAGGTGCCGTCGAGTCGGTATCCGACTCATAGAGACCCTCATAGGGTTTTCAATGGCTGACTGTTTTGGGATTGCATTGGGAGTGGATTGCCAGGCCCTTCTCCCATTTTTGCGGTGCTGGGAATTGAACTCGGGACCTCAGAGACTGCAGCGCAGCGCTCTACCCACTGAGCTAAATCCCAGCCCAGTCAAAACATAGAGGCACTAAAAATACCGTACAGATTAATCTTCAGGCTGTGTGCATAAGGTGTACAGAAAACAGAAGTAATTTCATATATACACCATGGAGTTTTATTCAGCTATAAAGGACAAAATTATGGCATTCACTGGAAAATGGATGGAACTAGAGATCATCATTTTAAAAAAGCAAATTAAGCAGACCCAGAAAGATCAAGATGGCATGTTTTCTCTCATATATGGATGTTAGACTTCAATATATATTCATTACTAAAACAGATCATAAAAGCAGACAGGAGTTAAGTAAGGGAAGATAATGGACTAAAGAAAAGAGGGAGGAGGCAAGAAGAACGGGTAATGGGAGGAAAAAAATATCACATGTTCCCCTTATGACAAAATTGGGATGTACATATATAGGTAGATATACTCACAAAAAAGACATCTAAGTAGAAAGGACACCATTGGTGGGGAGAGAGGGCATGGTGGAAGAGCGTCATGGGAGGGTAAGGGGGAAGTTAATGTGAGCAGTATACAATGAAATGCAGGTATGGAAATGCCATAATGAGACCCATTTAATTGTACATTAAAAATTACTAATTAAAAAAAGTTAAAAAAAGAAGAAATGAATTTCATATTTAGTATTGAGTCCCATCTCTAAGTATCTCATTAGGTATATACAAATATTCCCAAATCTGAAAAAATTAAAAAACCCAAAACACCTCTTGTGCCAGGCATTTCTGAGAAATGAGGTCATGAAGAAAAAAGGAGTATAAGCAAGAAATCTAGAGTCTGGTAGGGGACACAAGGCCAAAAGATAAATTGTATACAAATCCAAATGTTTTAAGTAACATGAGGATAAAAACAAAGTGTTTTATCAGTTTACTTGCCTCCTGTATGCCATGGTTGAGTGTGTGTAGGGATTGAGATCACTTATACTTAAAGAATTTGTGGTGCATGACATCTAACATGACTTTGAGAGGTAGAGAAATAGAATTCTAATACAGTAGTGTCCAGGTGAAATATAGTGTGGGGCACATGTGTAATTTAACACTTTTGAGTTTAAAGATTTCTGGTAATGACATTAAAAATAAAAAGTAAAGGTGAAATCTATTTTAATAATATTTTTTAAACCCAGCTTGCCTAGAATATTGTAATTTCAGCAACTAATCAGTATAAAAATTACTGAGATACTCTATATTTCTGTACTAACTCCTTGAAATCTGCTGTGTATTTTACATATTCAGCATATCTCAATTCAGAAGATAAATTTTCATTTGAAATACTTGTTTTTTATGTAGAGAAGATTCATATATATAAGTTTGTTCCAGGCATACTTTATATTTTTCCAGTAACTGAATAAGGCATCTGTTTTAAAATTCAAATGTAAATTAGTTAAAATTAATTATAATTCAAAAATTCCTTCTCTATTCATACTACACTCATTTCTACTGCTTGCTAGAAGCTACCATATTGGATAACATTGTTTTAAAGTGATTGAAAAGAAAGTTTTTGTAGGCAGAAGGCCCTCTATGTGCAAAGTTAGAGTAAAGCCCAGGCCATGTACATGAAGCAACAAGTGGACCAGTGTAAGTCTCCCGATTAGAGTTTCATTTAGTTACTGTTGTTGTTAGGTGCCAGGGAGTCATGTCCTACTCATAGTGACCCTTGTAGGGTTTTCAATGGCTGATTGTTTCGAGATTGCCTCTGGAGTGGATTGCCAGGTCCTTCTCCCATGATGTTGGTGGTGTTGGGAATCGAATTCAGGACCTTAGAGACTGTAGAGCGGCTCTCTACCAACTGAGCTAATCCCCAGCCCACTTGATTTAGTAGATACAAGGTAATCAGTGTGTAAACTTACTGGAAAAAATGTATGAGGAGAATGATTGGCTACAAATTTGATTTAGGCTGATTAATTTGACTATTGTTTATGACAGAATTGAGAAACGAGAAGGAGAAAAATGGGAGGTTAAGGATACTAACAAAGAGCTAATCCTAGGAAAGAAGTAAGGAGAATTTGAATTATAAAAAGGCTCAAGAAATCTCCATTTTAAAAAGATCATATTTTACCTTGCATGGTGGCACATTCCTGTAATCCCAGTGACTCAGGAGGCAGAGGCAGGAGGATTGCAAGTTCAAGACCAGAGGCAGAGGCATAATGTAGTGAGACCCTGTCTCAAAAAGTAAAAAAAAAAAAAAAAAAAAAAGAAGAAGAAGAAAAAAAGAAAAAGGGCTGGGGGTGCAGTAGTTCAGTGGTACAGCACTTGCAAAGCATGCAAGCCTGAGACCCTGGGTTCAACCCTCAGTACCGCCAAAAAAAAGAGAAAGAGATCATATTTTATAGATGATAATATGGATGCTAAGTGAGGTTAAAATTTTCCTAAAATCACATAGCTAGCTAATGACTGAGCAAGGAGCGGACCCCAGATGCCATATTGTACAGTTCATGACCCAGTTGTAATCTGGCAGAGTAGATGTTACGGAGAGGACATTTTAAAGTAAAATAAAGGGGAGAAGTAAGGACTTCTTTTCTTAAACAGAAATTCTCTTATATTCATTTGGTTAATGAAAACTCTTGGTAGTGTAACACCAGGAGTTTTGGAGACTCCCTCAGGCTTACTGCGTAAGGATTCCTAAATGATATGTTCTTACAGAAACCAAGAGATAGAATAAGATGGTGTGAGTTCATTTGCTTTTTTCTTTCTTCATAAAGAATAGATAGGGTTAAGGGATAGAACATAAAATACTGTGGAAGATGGGGCAAAGAAAATGGAGAGTTGTTTATAAATTCAATGTTACATCCCTTCAAGATTTTTTTTAAAAATTTGATCTTATTTAGCTCATTTCCATTTTAGAGACAGATATCAGATTTAAAGGTGCCTGCTTTTTAATAGAAGAGTCAAATAAATAAAACCAGTATCCTTACTAGCTTTCATTTATATATCTCAATTTTACCAATAGTGACAAATATATTATTTAGTTGATTAGATCAATGAAGTAGGAGTTTGGGCTGACCCAGGAGAGTAAAAGGACACTCTTTGAAGCTGATGAATAATTTTCTGAAATGAGGATATGGAAAACCACAAGGAGTTCCACATCAGTTAACTATGAAATATCTGTAATAATGTTTACTCTTTGCTCAACATGTTGGTTGGTTTCTTTTGTAATAGATGTAAGTCAAATAGACATTTTGGCACAAGAGATTTATATTACATAAATGTTGTTGAATCCCTCAAGCATCAAGTCAATCATCAAATAATTATTGAGCACTGATTTCACGTTAGGCATTTTGATAGACATGGGGTATAAATGGTGAACAGAATAAACATTTTTCTGCTGTTTTATTCCTTAAGATTTAAGGAATTCCTTAAGATTTAAGGCAAACTTTAAGCAGATAGTTACACAAATGCATGTACTCTCATATGTTGTGGTAGTATTTGGCATCTCCTTATGTAGATGTATCCAAAAAGCTGTGTGTGTGTATGTAAATTCACATTTGCATAAGTGAAGTAGTAATTTAGATTTATGATTTTGAGCTAATCACTTCTCTGGGTCTTCATTTCCTTATTTATTACAGAGTAATTTGTAGAGGATATTTGTGATATTAAATTCAGATGCAATGTTATATGATTGAGATGTTTATATAGTGCTTTCCTTAAGTGTTCTCAGAATCTTAGTTCATTTTGTCCCCAAAAGTAGGAGCTAAGATTGTTAAATAGTAAATTTACCTAACTGGGTGTATAGAACATTTTGAATTTTGCAGAAGCTTAGATATGAAGCTTTGAAGACTAGAAATTCTAGTCTATTAAAAACTTTATTATTCTCTTAAGTTGAACATTCATTTGATCTGAATCTTCTAAGCTTGAAACAAATATTTACAGCTTCTCTGATCATCAGTTTTCAAATTCACTATTTTTTAATAGACTTAATTTTTTAAAAATAGATTTAGATATACAGAAAAATTGAGAAGATAGAACAATTTATTCTTGCACCTGAGATTGACAGAGCCTATCTTGGAGAGTTGTGAGAGGTAATTAATGTAAATATTTCAGCACAGGTTCTCATTCTTTAGCAGATGTTATTACTGTGATCAAGTCTTTTCTTTCATCATTATGTTAACTCCTGTAGTGAAGAGAGCTAATAAAAATTTCATTGTATTCTCAGATTTCTTGCTATATCACTGATCACCACTGTAAATGTGTTCCACCGTTTAATGTTTTTATTTTTGTTTAGGTAATTAGTTCAGTGATTTTTTTTCTTTCCCTTTTGTAATTATGGAACTTTATGAAAACTTAGGGATCAAAAGAAGCAACATAAGATTTAGCAGGTGGTTTTGCAATATTTTTTATATACTGAGCATCTGGAAATAAACGGTTGAAAGCAGTTTCTAATCATTAATATAGATTTAATTCACACTTTAACTGATTAGCTTTTAGTAAAATAAAATTTAGAATATATTGACAAATGTTTATTTTACATATTAGTATGTGTGGAAAACAGCAGCTAAAATCAAAGAATAAAGAGTTGAATCATGTTGATATATTTACACTAAAAATATCATACATAGCTGTAGTACTAGTGTATTGCTCTTTAACATATTTTTTAAAATTTAATGTGTAACTTGAAAAGTCTTGGAGTGTAAAATCCCAAATCATAAGATTTTTATATTTCTAAAAATAAACAATGCAATAAATGGGTTCTAGAAACTAGATTTGGGAGAAGGACCTGGCAACCCCCTCCCAAAAATCAATCTGCCATTGAAAACCCTATGAACGGCAGAGAAGCACTGACAATAGTGTTTCTCCTGTTGTACAGAGGGTCGCTATGAGTCGGATACCAACTTGACGGCACCTAACAACAACAACAACAACAACAGAAACTAGATTAGCACTTTACATGCCATTTATATTAATGCATGCTACTTTTATGTATTCATTGTACCAATAGAGTTCTTCAGTGAACTGTGTTAGGCCTGATTTAATTGATATGAATATATATATGGTATATATTATATAACATGTACGTATCAGTAGAATGTCATTAAAATTTTTGTAATTCAGATTTTTGCAAGTCATTATTGGCCTTGATTTATCAGTGAAATCATATTTGAATAGTAGTAGAGTAAGTGACTATCTTTGTTTGGCACATCTGTGAGAATACAATTGTAGTTCCCATGGGATAGTACAGTATTATTTGCATCACATAATTGTTGGCTCTGGCCCTTTTTGTTTCTGTTGGGCCTTTTTGTTTCCATTGGCTTTTTGAGGGCCATTTTGAAACCTATGTTAAAGAGAATTGCTGAGATGTTTTCTTCTAGAAACAGACATGATATTAGTAGAGAATCAAGTAATTTGTACGTTAACCCTCTTCTGTGGTTTTGGGGAACTAAGTGTACAAAAGTAAGATGGTCATAGCTGTTATTCTTGTAGGGTTCTAGTTCTCATAAAAGGTGTATGTCCCACAATCTGTGGGATATTCAACATTTAACTGTCTCAACTCTGAAGTTAGGGTTTTCCTCTTTACTGCACAAAAAGGTTTTGAGATTTATTTAGCAGCTAGCTAGGAACTGGGGCTGGGGTTTAGCTCAACTGGTAGAGTGCAGCACGGCACTCTTTGAGGATGGGGTTAGATCCCCAGCATGGCAAAAATGAGAGAAGGATGTGGCAGTCTACTCCTGAAGCAATCAGTCATTGAAAACTCTATGAGGGTCACTATTAATTAGACCGGACTTGATGGCACCTAACAACAACAAAAACTAGGAACTAGAGAACCCTACTGTGTTACACTGAAGCCATGATGTTCACACTGTAAATCAGACAGAAAAATTTGTTATGCATAGTATATCCTGTTTATGAAGACAGAGGTATATGATACACATTTCACATGATTAAAATGAAAACCTATAGGCAACAAAAATTAACCCTTTGCTGCTCAGTAAATTATTGGAGCAGAATAAATGCTCATTAAAAAACTGTTGTTATAGCTGAGCACTGTGGCTTATACTTGTAATCCCAGTGACCCAGGAGGCAGAGGCAGGAGGATGGTGAGTTCAATGCCAGAGGCAGTCTGTACAACTCAGTGAGACCCTGTCTCAAAATAAAAAATACAAAAAGGGGGTTAGGGGTACAGCTCAGTGGTAGAGCACTTGCCCTAGCATGTGTGAGGCCCCGGGTTCAACCTCAGGACTCCACCCCCCCATTTAAAAAGTGATGTTTTTCTCTGTGTTTGGCCTATTAGATTGCATTGAATTTGTTTCCCAGGCTGAAATGTAATTAAGAAATTTAATTTATATTCTATTTATTAATCAGAGTGCTTTGTGATTGTACCAGAATAATACATACAGAGACATACTGCAGGTTGAAAAAAGTTTTAAGTAGTTATTTGTGGGTCATTGCCTCATTGCTTTGTCTGTAGAAATGTAGAAGTTCATTTAAAGACCATCAGGCTAACATGATCCTCATTACAAAACATATAAATTTCAGTGATAAATGCAACTTATGGTATTATCATCAGAAGTGCTTTGCTGTCCTTGGTGACAAGGCATAGTTCCATGACTGTCTTTGAAGGTTGTTCATAATGTTCCTTTCTTCAATTTGGGCAAGTTTGGAAGCACCCAGTCCAGTCTGTCTTTACTAAGTACATATTTCTGCAGCTTTGGGTTGACTCTTTTAAACGGCATTACATGATTTAAATACTTTGATTTACATCTGTCCTCAACTTTTTCTTGTTGAGGAACTTCGATGCCTTTTCTCTAATGTGTCATTGATAATTATGATGAGATTCCAAGTTGCTCCTGGTATGTTTTCCCTTCCTTAGAAATAGAATTTTAAACTAGGTACATGGCCATTTAGAGTCAGGACAACACTCCTTAGCTATTCTTATTGCTAGAAGTTTCTCTAGTTCTGGCCAGTGAGGTGTAGGTTATTGTGCACTTATTGTGCAGCACCTTCCTTAAGAGACACAAATTCTTAGAAGGAGGGATGGAGTGTGAGGGGAGAGAGAGAGAGGGAGAGGGAGAGGGGGAGAGAGAGAGAGAGAGAGAGATAGGGAAGAAGGAGGAGGAAGAAGAGGAGAAGAGAAGGAGAAGAGAGGAGAGGGTGTAAGGAGCTTCTTGTTCTTTTTCTCATTATTCGTTCCCTTTTCATACTCTATAGTCTGGAATATGTTGTTGTTGTTGTGGTTGTTAGGTGCCGTCGAGTCGGTATCTGACTCATAGCGACCCTCATAGGGTTTTTAATGGCTGACTGTTTCGGGATTGCCTTGGGAGTGGATTGCCAGGTCCTTCTCCCATTTTTACGGTGCTGGGAATTGAACTCGGGACCTCAGAGACTGCAGCACAGCACTCTACCAACTGAGTTAAATCCCAGCCCCACAGTCTGGAATATAGTTGCCACTATTTTGGACCATGGAGACAAGGCCCCCAAGGTGGAGAAATAAAGTAGTAAATGCCTGAGTCTTTAATATTTAAGGACAATGAGTACCAAAACAGGCCTAGACCCCTAATTACACTTTTTTGGGAGAGGGACATAAAGTTCTGGTTTGGGTCATCATTTGCTATTTTAGGTTTCAGACATAGTTGATGAAACCAATCCCAATGATTGGGTTCCACAGGTTATATGTAATATTAACTGATTCCATAACTTGTTGTTAGGTGCCATGGAGTCAGGCTCAACTCATAGTGACCCTACATACAGCTGAACGAAACACTCCCTGACACTGTGTCTTGCCCGGCTCTATGCCAGTGTTTCTCTGCTATTCATAGGATTTTCAGTGGCTGATTGTTTTGGGATTGCTTTAGCAGTGGGCTGCCAGGTCCTTCTCCTGTTTTTGCGGTGCTGGGGATGAAATCCAGGGCTTCAAAGAGCGCAGAGCAGCACTCTACCAACTGAGCTAAACCCCAGCCCTGATTTCATAACTAGGATATTTATGTATATTCTCACAGATTTGTATATAGTTTAGGATTCTCGGAGGCAAGAGTGAAACCACCACTCCTTTGAAGGGATCCTGGAGTGGCCCAGAATTACAGGGGACCAACAGTTTATCAGTTATTCCTCTCAGGATGTCTCCATCCTTCATCCAGGCACTAGACCTCACCAGGACTCCTTCATTCCTTATGTTGATTTTAATTCTCTTTTCCTCTTGGTTTCAGTTTGCATGCCTGCAAACTTTCTCCTGTGAAGTGATATGGCTGCCTGTGGTACCCTGCTAACTTCCTCAGCACCAGGAGGCCTTAGATGCAAAACTGATGTATCTCATTTTCTGTTAAAAAAGTGTTAGCGAGCAAATCAGACTGCCCTGCCTTGAGCCATGTGGCCAGCTCTTATCTGTCACCAGAGCAGCCTGGACTGCATGCCTGTATTGGAGCTACTTTGTGAGGAGTGGGGAGAATGGAGTAGGGGGAAGGTGTGAGGGTTGGCAGGATCCACTGAAACCATTTGTTCTAAATTACAGTGGATGCTTTTTGACAAAGCAATGTCTGTCCCAGCCAAGTTATTCATAAATGATTTACAGTTAGAGTCATCTTACTCTCTCTTTTTTTGTTTTGTTTTGGTACTTGTGGGTTGAACTCAGGGCCTCCCACATACTTTGCAAGTGCTCTACCATTGGGTGCCACCCCCAGCCCATTTTTTATTAATTTTTCTTGAGGCAGAGTCTTGTTAAACTACGCAGGCTGCCTCTGGCCTCAAACCTGCGATCTTCCTGCCTCTGCCTCCTGTGTTGCTGGGATTACAGGTGTGAGCTACCAAGTCTGGCATCGTATTCTTTCTTGAAAATAGTTTCTGTGTTAAAAAGAACAGGGCTGCTGGTTTGCTTTGTATTTGGCTTCTGACTTCGAAGTTGTGAAATGTTGCAAAGCTGCAGTTTGTTCAGAACATATTCATTGTTGAAAATGAATTCTGGCCACATTATTACACCATGCAGGTTAATTATTAGTAACCACTGAACAAATTTCTCCAATTTCTTTTATCTTCAGTCATACTAATTGTAATGTTAACATTGAAGCATGATGTAATCATTAATCGTTTTAATGTAGACATTAGGAAGTATTTTATATATTAGAAAATTAAGGCTATTACATTCTGGAAAAATTAGTGTCACAAGTTCAATTTAAAATTTTAATCTAAAGAGAACTAATTTAAGAAATTAAAGTTTGCCAGTTATGTGTTTATATACATTCAATTTCATAAGGAAAAATATCTTTTGGGGAGATTCTGGTATACTGAGTTAACAAGGTTTACTTGAAATCTTAAGAAATCATGAAAGAGCAATTAATGGAGTTCTTTTAAAGGGGAGAGGAGATCTGGCCTGACGGCATGCCTACAAAGGGTGGGTTGAGGCCTGATATGAGCTGGGCAAAGGCTAGTGTTGACCATGCACTCTTGCAGGTGGCTTTAATGAAATGTAGTGATGTTGCTGGAGACCTCAATGGTAAAGGTTTATTGCTTATGGCAGCATGTGTTATATTTATTAATCTTCTTTCAAGTCACATGCCGTGAAGTGCATAGAAGTTTGTTCTTTCTCCAAGGTCCTGAAAGTTTCAAAACTTTCATTGTTTTCTGCAATCAAAGGTGATAGGAAACTCATGTCTTGAGTCACCTACATTGTTGTATACTTTCCTTTGATGTCATTTTGCCAGACCATCTGAGAGAAGGGGATAGTAAGAGTGCTTTGAGATTTAATGAAGAGTGAAGAAGACCTTTGAACCTTTGTTAATATCAGCTGTGAAAATATCTTTTCTGATCAGAAGCTTTCCTAGGTGATGTTCACTATAGTCTTAAACCGGAAGAAGGAATGAGGGCCAAAATGGCAATCTTGCTGCAAGATGTCATATATTAATTTTCATGCACTGGACACAGCTATCTCAGGCATATTCCACTATGACTCTTATTGTTTCCAGGGGTTTAATTCTACTGGGAGGGTTGAAAGCAGTGCCATATAGAGCTTCAATTCATGTGGAGACCAGGGCTCCTCTGTCACCATAGAAATGTGCAAGTCTGGGTCAGAAACCAGGCATCTGGTGTCTTACTATTGCCCTTCCTTCCAGCCTATTTTTGGAGAGAGACAATTGTCTGGGTTTTTTTTTGTTTTTTTTTTTTTTTGTTGTTGTTGTTGTTGTTGTTTTGCCTGTGAGTGGCAGGCAGTTAGGATTTCTCCTCTTTGAAGAAGAGAGACCTATGTGCCTTTAGTGATTGATGATAATGTTTACAAGCACCTGAAGTCACTGAATAAATGTTGAAGAATGTCGTATTACTTTCATTTGCAATGTGAAAAATCTGTTGTGATGGTATAAATATCTGAAGTAATATGGAAGGCCAGGACAAAAATAGGTTTCTGAGAAATGTGTGGCATTTGTGTTTCCTGATAATATTACAGCTTTATCTATGGATCTCAGAGAGAGCGTGTGGTGTCCAGGTCCCTCTGGGCTTAGCCTTGGCTCCCTTGCTCCTTTCCCAAGCTCAGTCCATTGCACAATCACACTTTGCTTACAAGTTTCTCTCCTCATGAGTTCAGCCATTTCATGAGTTGAAGCTTCTAATTAACTGTCCAGTTTTAGCATTTTGTGTTTGTGTAGATGACTTTATACTTTCATATACCCTGGTAAAAGACCAAGACTACTTTTTTTTATTGTGTTTATTACATTAGGGCTGGTGTTTAGCTCAGCTGGTAGAGTGCATAGAGAGCGCAAGAAGAGCGCATGGAGATGACAGAGAAAAAGTGACAGAGACAAAGGAATAGTGAGCGAGGCAGACAGAGAAAAGTATCTCCGGGGCCAATCTCTGCATCACACAATGCTTAAAATTTGTAAGATGAAGAGATAAAACAAAGGAAAATCCAGCAAGTGCCAGGGGTGAAACCACCCAAGTACAGTATCCTGAAGCCAAGTAAGAGAAGTTTCCAAGAAGATGGGAGTAATCCAGACGAAATCATAGGTGACTGACAGGAAAAGTCTTGGTAGGGGCTAAGAGCAAAAACTTTATTGGAGTAGATGCAAAAGAAAATTTCAGGAATGAAATCCACAACTTATTAGGACAGGAGCTGGAGGAACAAGTGACTTAAGTAAGATAGGCTCTCTCAGAGATGGAAGAAACGAGGGCTACCAGGAGAGAATGTCCAGTAGTGATGGGGAAATTGATGCTCTAGAGGAGGAGGGAAGGCTTATTGGAGCAACGTCTTTAAACAGCCAAGAGAGAAGAGGGTGAACACAGCAGGGGCAGGGACAGGTCATCTGAACAGGAAAGGCAGAGTACAAAGACATAGGTGCTGGCAGATGTGCTAGTGGACTTTGCAGACTTTCTCCCCCAACTGCTTTACTTTCCCCTGAAAAACAGAAAGTGTCCCCATGACCTGAGGCAAGAGGATGGGCTGAAAGATTTACCAGGGTTTTGAGCATGGAACATTGAATGTAATTCAAGATTTACTCAACAGAGTAAATTGTGAGGCCACCTTTTCTGAGTGCCCATGGGGCATGTGCAGTGTACTCTGAGGTTTAATCAGAGATCTCAAATATTTAGGTGAAACTCAGGAATCAGGCAACCCGGAAGAGGGAATTTATACCATGAAATGAAACCATGTAGGTGTACTGCTTTCCTTGCCTGGAATGAGACTGGGCATGACCCTATATATGTTATATTTATATAAGGAATAAATTTTGGGAAAAGTTTATATGTACTTAAGAAAAAAGCCCACTATTCGGTACCTTACCAAAATAAGAATAACATAGTTTAATTACAAAGTATTTGTGTCACTTGTGAAAAATAATTCTCTATTTCTTTTCTTGGATATGGATATTGATGTGGATATTATTTTTAAAGGCAAAACAAGAAAGTTATGAAAGGAAGAAAGTAAAACTTCTTATAAGCATGTAGTTGAGAAAGTTAATCTTCCATTGTCTAACTGCAATAGCATAGAGTAGGGATTTAAGAAACCCCCTGAAATGCTGTTACCTACTTATTTATGTGGGCTGGGATTTAGCTCAGTGGGTAGAGCGCTGCGCTGCAGTCTCTGAAGGCCCCGAGTTCAATTCCCAGCACCGCAGAAATGGGAGAAGGGCCTGGCAATCCACTCCCAAGGCAATCCCGAAGCACTCAGCCATTGAAAACCCTATGAGGGTCGCTATGAGTCGGATACCGACTCGACGGCACCTAACAACAACAACAACAACAACTTATTTATGTTGGCACTGTGAGAGCTATAGTTTTGAATGAATCATATTCCTCTATCTTACTATAAAACACTCACATTATAAGATCAAACTGCTACCTTTTATTCAATAGGATGCTTTGTACTCATCAAATTAGTCCCAATATGTGCTTATTGCTCACAAAATGTATTTTGTATTTACTCCAACAGGCACTAGAGGAAGCATTCTCACATGGACTAATTTAACTAAAACGAAAAAACATCAAAAAAGTATCTTAGAATATTGGAAAAAATGGTACTGTTTATAAAATATTATTACCACTACTCTTATTTAAGGCTCATGAAATTAACCACTGGCAAGTAAACTAAAGAGAAACTTAACTGATCAGACAAGTTTGACAATAAAATTAATAAGTTAATAAAATAAAGTCATGCTAAAAAAATTAAGAGACTGCAAAACCAGGACTTGATAACATTTAAATCTATTAGATATTTTCAAATTGTTGTTGTTGTTAGGTGCTGTTGAGTCAGCTCCGACTCATAGCAAACCTCATAGGGTTTTCATTGGCTGAACGTTTTGGGATTGCTTTGGGAGTGGACTGCCACATCCTTCTAGCGTTTTTTGCAACTCTGGGGATTGATGAGCTCATCTAATCTCTCGGCTTTAAATGCCATCTATATTCTGATAACCTCCAGTTTTCTTTCTCAGCCCCATCTCTCTCTGGACCTCCAGACATACATATTGAAATGCCAGCTGACATCTCCCTTCGAATGTCTATAAGCTTTTCAAAATTAACATGTCCAAAACTAAGCTCCTAATCACTTGAGTCATCTCTCTCCCTCAACCTATTTCACTGCAGCTCCATTTTTCTAATTCATCTGGCCCCAAACCATGAAGTCATTCTGGCCCCCTCTCCTTCTCCTACACTGCACATCAGATCCATCAGCAAATCATGTTGTCTGTACCTTGACAATTATATCCAGAAGCTGCCTGCAACCTCCCTGGCATTTGCTCCTGTGTTCACCACCCAGTGGCACGCTCTGGATCACTGCAGTTATCTGTTTTCCCACAGTAGCTGAAGAGATCCTTTTAAAACATAACTTAAATCATGTCGTTGCATCACTTAGCACTCTTGGAGTGTCTTTCTGTCTCACTAAGAGAAAAAACTAAAATCCTGTTGAGACCTGTTTGATGCTGATCTCCTGTGTCCCCAGCAATTGCCCTCATCTATAATACCCTGCTTTGCTCACCCACCTCCAGTTTCCCTGGCCCTTTGCAGTTTCCTGAACACACGAGGCCCATTTGTGCTTCAGAGCCTTTGGACTTGATGTTTTGTCTGTCTGGACTGTTCCTCCCTCAGGTATCTGTAGGGTTCGTGTCCTTGCTGACCTAATATTTTCCTTAGATATCATTCTTCTTTTTTTCTTTTTCTTTTTTTTCTTTTCCTTTTCTTCTTTGCTTTGTTTGCAGTACTTGGGGATTAAACCACAGAGGGCCTCACACATATTTTCCAAGTGCTTTACTACTGGGCTGCAGCCCCAGCCCACTTTTTTATTTTTTAATTTTATTTTGAGTCAGAGTCTTGCTCAGTTATGCAGGCTGCCTCTGTCCTTGAATGTAAGATCCTCTTGACACTGGGACTATAGGCATGTGCCACAACACCCACCTCAGATAGCATCATAGAGAGTCCTTTCTCTAAAACTGTAATGATCCCATTCCAAGTTCTCTGTCCCCCCCTCAAATTACTTTTTTCTCATTGGGAATTTTTATTATCTAAAATCTCTGATATTTGGCTGATCTTGATTATTTTTATTTTTCTCCCCCACCTTTCTTCCCCTCCCTCATTTAAATTTTAGGAAGGCTAAGATTTTTATTTAGAAACAGCGTCCTGTTTCATTACCCTATGTCACACAAGTCAGAATTATATTTTAGATTTAATTAAACATTATTGAATACTTTCACTGTCCCAGGATCATCAGGCATTTTATTAATTGTTAGGTGCCATCAAGTCAGATTAGACTCACAGGGACCCTATGTATAACAGAACGAAACACTACCCAACACTGTGCCATATGCACAGTCTTTTTATGTTTGAGGCCATTGTTGCAGTCACTATATTTCTTCTCATTTTGAGTCATGCCACAACAGCAAAAGGATGTCCCAGGAGCTTTATTTCATTCCTGTCATTAAGGCCAACTGTACTTTGAGGAAGCAGCTCTTCCCTTAGTCGTATTTTGAATGCCTTCCAGCCTGCTGGGCTCATTTTCTGGCACTATATTTTACAGTGCTTCTCTGCCACGTAGGGTTTTCAATGGCTACTTGTTTCAGGAGTGGGCTGCGAGGCCCTTCTCCTTAGTGTGTCTTAGTCTGAGTCTGGAAGCTCAGCCAAAACCTGCCAACCATGGGTGGTCCTGCGGGTATCTGAAATACCGGTGGCATAGCTTTCAGCATCACAGCAACACACAAGCCCCCACAGCATGACAAACTTGACAGACGCAAGGGGGTCAGCAGGCATAGTTGCACTTTTAATTGAACTTTCCCAGTTTACCTCTGAGATAAGCATTGTGATTTCCATTTTACATATGAAAAACCTGAGACAGACAGGCAGAATCTCTTCAATAGACAATAGTAGGTACCAGCTTGGAGCTTTAAATGGAGGCCTCTAACTCCATGTTATGCTCTTTGCTAAAATGCCATGTGATGGACAATTTCCCTTTTAAAATAATGATTTTGCTTTTAAAAGGGAAAACTTATAAAAGGACTGTCTAACTTCCTACTGCCCACTCCATCTTCTGTCTTGCTGCATATCTGTTTTGCTCTAGTGGTTGACACAGCCCCTTCCAAGGAGATTCCATTCTCTAAATCAAATCACTTGGGGTTTTTCCTGTGAATTACTCTTGTCTGTTGTATATCTGATCACTTTTGCAATTTGTAGTGGTCACAAGGTAAGACGACAAGTCATGTCTTCCACAAGAGTCCCGTGCTGTGGGCAGGAAGACAGAATGAGGGGAGAACTTGGTAGAAAGGCTGAAGGAAATCTGCCTCTGCTTGTGCTAACTCAGGGCACTGGGGAAGCAGGAGTGAGACAAGTGCCGAATCCCAAGTGGATTTGGAGCAAAGTAGCTGAGGATGTCTAAGAACTAAAGCCTGGTCTGGGAGGAAACCATCTGGGCCCACAGCCCAGGGATCAAAAACAAAGCTGTTTGTGTGACTGTGGTGTAAGTCACTGAGAGCGTGTACTGCTTTCTTTGGCTCCAAATTGTTTACAGTCTTCTAATCTCATTATTTCCCCCTTTATTGGTTTAACTTTTGATGTAAGCAGTTTGTTTCCACATCTGTATAACAAGCCAGGGGAAGACCAGTGACTTCTTAAGGTCACTTTGAGTTTTATTATTCTGTGAGCTTAAAGTCACTGTGATACTTGAGTACTATTTTGAATCTAGAGTTAGTCAAAATTAAGTTTCACTTTACTGTGGAAATTTCCTTTAAAATAATAATTTAGATGGTTAACCAAAGAATTGCTGCAGTACTTTAGGATAAAAGGATGGACAATCTCACTTCAGAAGTGATAGCATGGACTGAGTGTGCGTCCAGGGCACCTGGGCTGCAAAAATGGTTAGTCAATTATTTTCCCCCAGTACTAGGGGGCTGAACTAGAGAGTCCTGCATACTTTGCAAGCGCTCTGCCACTGAGCTGCAATCCAGGCACTCTTTTTTTTTTTTTTTCTTAAATTGAGACATGTTCTCACTAAGTTACTCAGGCTGCCTCTGGCCTTGAGCCAGTGATCCTCCTGCCTCCACCTCCTGAATTGCTGGCATTATGGGCATGTGCCAAGCACAAATGGTTAGTAAATGAACTGGTTCATGACATGTATGTATCTCTTATCACTTCCCATTATTTGAAGATGAGATTTTTAAAAAGCCTAAAAGAAATAATCTGTCAGTTTGCTGTACTGGGGGACTTGTGTATTGCTGTGATGATGAAAGCTATGGCACTGGTATTATATATATCAGCAGGGTCATGCAAGGTGGACAAGTTTCAGCTGAGCTTCCAGACTAAGAATGACTAGAGAGGGACATGGCTAACCTACCCTGAGACAATTAGCCATTGAAAACCCTATGTATAGTAGAGAAACACTGCCAGATATAGTACCAGAAAATGAGTCCCCCAGGTTGGAAGACACTTAACAGATGACAGGGGAGGAGTTGCCTCCTCAAAGTAGAGTTCATCTTAGTGTTGGGAATAGAGTAAAGCTCCAGGACATCCATTTGCTGATGTCCACCACTCAAAATGGGGAGGAACAACTGTAAACATCTATGAAAAATTGGAACGTGGAATGTACATAGTAGGAATATAGGAAAATTAGAAATTATCAAAAGGGAAATGGAGCACATAAACATTGACATTCTAGACCTCAGTGAGCTAAAATGGACTTGCATAGGTCATTTTGAATCAGATAATCATAAGGTCTACTATGTTGGGAATGACAAAGAGAAATGGGGTTGCAGTCATCAAAAAAGACATCTCAAGATCTTTCCTGAAGTTCAGTGCTGTCAGGGATAGAGTAATATCTATATGCCTACAAGGCAGGCTAGTTAATATGACTATTATTCAAATTTACACACCCACCACTGAGGCTACAAATGAAGATAGAGAAGATTTTTACCAGCTTCTACAATCTGAAATAGATCGAACATTCAGTCAAGATATACTGATAATTACTAGTGATTGAAATGCAGAAGTTGACAACAAAGAAAGAAGCTTAGTAGTTGGAAAATCTGGCCTTGGTGATCAAAACAATGCTGGAGATCACGTGGTAGAATTTTGTTAGACCAATCACATTTTCATTGCAAATAAATTTTTCATCAACATAAACAGTGACTATACACATGGAAATCACCAGAAGGAACATACAGAAACAAAATTGGCTACATTTGTGGAAGTAGACAATGGAAAAAATCAATATCAAAAGTCAGAACCAAACCAGGTGCTGATTGTGGATTAGACCATCAACTGCTCATATGCAGGTTCAAACTGAAACTAAAGAAAATTAGAACAAATGTATGAGAGCCAGGGTATGACCTTGAGTATACCCCACCTGAGTTCAAAGACAACCTTAAGAATAGGTTTGATGCATTAGACACTAATGATTGAAGTCTAGATGAGTTATGGCAAGACATCAAAGATATCATTCATGAGGAAAACAAAAGGTTATTAAAAAGGTAGGGGGAAAAAACGACCAAATTACATGTCAAAAAAGACACTAAAACTTGCCCTTGAATGTCCAGCAGCTAAAGTAAAAGGAATACATGACGAAGTTAAACAATTAAACAGAAGATTTCAAAAGGCAGCTGGAGAAGACAAAATCAAATATTATAATGACATGTGCAAAGAGCTGGAGATACAAAACCAAAAGAGAAGAATACGCTCAAGCTTATGGAATTGAATGAAAAAGTCAAGCCTCAAGTGGCAATCGTGAAGGATTCTACAGGGAAAATATTAAATGATGCAGGAAACACCAAAAGAAGATGGGACAAATACACAGAGTCCTTATGTCAAAAAGAATTGGTGGTTGACCAACCATTTCAAGAGGTTGCTTATAATCAGGAACAAATGGTACTGAAGGAAGAAGTAGAAGCTCCCTTGAAGGAACTGGGGAAACACAAGGCTTTAGGAATTGATGGAATACCAATAGAGATATTTCAACAAACAGATGCAGCACTGGAGGTACTCACATGTTTATGCCAAGAGATTTGGAAAACAGCAACCTTGCCAGCTGACTGGAAAAGATCCATATTTGTGCCTTTTCCCAAGAAAAGGGATCCAACCAAATGTGGAAATTATTGAACAATATCATATACAAGTAAAATTTTGCTGAAGATCATTCAAAAGTGACTGTAGTAGTATATAGGCAGGGAACTGCTAGAAAATCAAGCAGGATTCAAAAGAGGGTGTGGAACCAGGGACATGATTACTGATGTTGTTGTTAGGTGCCCTGGAGTAAAGTCCGACTCATAGCGACCCTCATAGGGTTTTCAATGGCTGACTGTTTCGGGATTGCCTTGGGAGTGGGTTGCCACGTCCTTCTCCCATTTTGTGGTGCTGGGAATTGAACTGGGGACCTCAGAGACTGCAGAGCAGCGCTCTACCAACTGAGCTAAATCCCAGCCCCTGATTACTGGTATCAGATGGATATTAGCTGAAAACAGAGAATACCAAAAAGATGTCTATCTATGTTTTATTGACCATGCAAAGGCATTTGACTGTGGATCATAAATTATGAATAACATTGTAAAGAATGGGAATACCAGAGCACTTAATTGTACTCATATGGAATCTCTACATGGACCAGGAGGCAGTTGTTTGAACAGAACAAGGAAACACTGCCTGGTTTAGAATCAATAAAAGTGTGTCACAGCTGTATCCTTTTACTTCTTCAATCTCTATTCTAAACAAATAATCCAAGAAGCTGGATTTTATGAAGAAGAATGTGGCATCAGGATTAGAGGAAGACTCATTAACATCCTGTGTTATGTAGATGACACAACTTTGTTTGCTGCAAGTGAAGAGGATTTGAAAAATTTACTGATGAAGATCGAAGAACACAGGCTTCAGTGTGGATTGCATCTCAACATCCACAAAACAAAAGTCCTTACATCTGATTCAGTAAGCAACTTCATGATAGAGAAAAGATTGAGGGTGTCTAAGATTTTGCTTTACTTGTCGCTACAGTCAGCACCTGTTGAAGCAGCAGTGAAGAAATCAAAAGACACATTGCACTGGGAAAAACTGTTGCTATAGACCTCTGACATGCTGAAAAGTAAAGATGTCACTTTGAAGATGAAAGTACACCTGACTCATGCCATGTTATTTTCAGTCACATCATGTGGTTGTGAAGGCTGGAGGTTGAAAAAGGGAGACAGAACTGATGCTTTGAACTGTGGTGCTGGAGACAAATATTGACTACACCATGGATTGCCAAAAGAATCAACAGATCTGTCCCAGAGGAAGTACAACCAGAGTGCTCCTTGGAAGCAAGGATGGCCAAACTGTGTCTTACATATTTTGGACATGTAGTCAGGAGGGACCAATCCCTAGAGAAGGATATCATGTTTGAGAGAGTGATGGAAAATGAAGAAAAAGAAAACTCTCAACTAGATGGATTGACATAGTGTTTACAACAGTGGGCTTTATCATAAAAAATATCCTGTGCCTGGCATAGAATTGGGGATTGTTTTGTTTGTTTTACACACGGTCACTATAAGTTGGACCTGATTCAATGAGACCTAACAGCAACAGCAAAAGAAATGATATTAAATGATCAAATCAGTAATTTCTCAGAATGCAGAATTTATGTCATGTCATTATTTGTTCAACAGCTTCCCCTGTTGCCTGGACAATCTGCAAGCTCATCTTAAACAAAGCAGAATTATAAAGGAGGTTTAGATTTACTCTTCCCCTAAAGGCATGCATTATGTCTTAAATAAATATATTTCTTTTCTATACTGTCCCTATGTGAATGTTGTTGTTGTTGTTGTTAGGTGCTGTCGAGTCGGTATCCGACTCATAGCGACCCTCGTAGGGTTTTCAATGGCTGAGTGCTTCGGGATTGCCTTGGGAGTGGATTGCCAGGCCCTACTCCCATTTTTTGCAGTGCTGGGAATTGAACACGGGGCCTCAGAGACTGCAGTGCAGCGCTCTACCCACTGAGCTAAATCCCAGCCCCATATGTGAATAAGATAGTTTAAATTTTATTCCTATTAGGTTTTTCAGTTTGCTTGACATGTTTCATAATGTTTTTCTCAACTTTTTTTACACATATGTAAATCTTGCTGTGCCTATGATAATTATTATAAAAGGTTATTAATGAACCATGCATTTAAGCTCATATCAATTGTAGATTTGCCCAATTACTATATTTTCAGAATCTTATTCTAATATTCGTATTTGTATCTGTGTTTAAATACAACCTGAATTTCATCTGAGCCCTATAAGGAAGTAAGACATACTACAGATTAGTTTTTGCGTTATCTCTAAAATTAAAGGTTGGATACTTGTGATTATTTAAGTAGCACAAGAAAGGCAATTGTTATCGAAAATACTGCTTTCTTTTTAAAGAAAGTTAAAGCATTTATTCTTTACTCCTGAACAATCTGTATATTTCCTGATTGCAGAGTCCGGAAATACTTAACCTTTGAAGCAATAACGGTCACTCATGGGAAGTTTTATAATTGGCTGCATAGTGGTTATGTGAACTTTAACAAATACAGTGAAGTTGTTGTTGTTGAAACTACTGCTGGCACATTTAGAACGAAAGGGAAATTAAGTGTTGTAAAGGGCCAAGACTGAGGACTAGAGCAATTCAGCGTATTTGGGGCTCTTTGTGGAAGACACCAATGTTCAACTGGCTTTCTGATCAAAGGTATCTTTCCTTAGTGCTTTTGGCTATCCGGTTTTTCTCTTGTCTTTGTGTAAGCTTTAAACATCAGTGTATGGTAGCCATAGAATTAGTTTGCTTTTGAAGGTATGGGAAACGTAGTTTTAAAAATACCAGTGGGTTTCTTAGCGTGTCATGAGTCATTATTATAATTCACTAATGAGAAACAACAGTAATTTTTTTAGTCTAAAGTGAGGAATTGCTTTAATGTTTGATCCTTGGTACTTGAATCTAAATTGTTTTATTGAGGTCATTGAAAGTGTCATGATAAAATATTAGCTAAAGGTGGCACTGTGCTTTTTCCAAACATCAAGAGATACTTGGAGAAAGTGTTCATTTTATTTTTTGTTTATTGTCTTATTTGTTAAACTGATTATTGTGAGTTAATGAAGATGAATATTTCTAGTAACTAACACCATTTCTGGTTTAATAACACAAATGATTTTCCTTCTCCTGGATACATGTTATCTTGCTCTTATATTGACATTGATCTAAAAATGAAGTCCTAGAATTTGGATCTAGGTGGGAATTTTTTGAATATCTGACTAGTTTCTCCTTCAGTTTGCTCTTGAAAAAACTAGTCTGCAGAGGTGAAACAGCTCTTTCCAAAGGTATTTAGCAAAACTTTGGCAGCACTTGGAATAGAATATAAACTTCTTTGTGCCTAGTTTGCTGGGGTGTTTTTTTGTATTGTTTTGTATTAAGGGTTAAATCATACTGTGGGGTAAAAACTTTGCCTTTGAATTGCTGTGAACCCACATCAAGCTCTGTGGGTTGTGTATTCTAAACAATGGAGTTGTTGAATATGAATAACTAGAATGTGTAGCTATTGTATATAGGGCAAGGTGCCCTGTAGCACTTGGAGACGTTCTGGAAACACGCAATCACTTCTGCCTTCAGGAGAGCCATGGGCAGAGTGAGAAGCCACAGCTTTCCATTTTGAGGGTGCCAGATCTCTTGAATATCAACAAGAATTCACTAATCTTGCTTCACTCCTGGAGAACGTTCGTCAAGAGTATGAGGTAGTTGTTCACTGCTATACATACTGCCTTTGTTTGCTGACAGTCATTCAAGTTCTGAGCACAGACTGTTTTCCTAGTGGTCACATGGAGAAACTCTAGCAAGTTAATTTAGACTTTCTCATTTAAAAGTTTACACTGTAATAGTACAGGAAAAAGAAATGTGGGGAAGATGCAATGCAAACATGAAGGATTTAAATTCATTCAACAATATTTATAATGGTACAGATAAATATGTCATTTGTTGTTGTTAGGTGCCGTCCAGTCATATCCGACTCATAGCGACACTCCTAGGGTTTTCAATGGCTGATTGTTTTTGGATTGTGAGGGGAGTGAATTGCCATGTTCTTCTCACATTTTTGAAGTGCTGGGAATTGAACCTAGAACCTCAGAGACTGCAGAACAGTGTTCTATCAACTGAACTATATCCCAGCCCCTGTGTCATTTGTTGTTGTTGTTGTTAGGTGCCGTTGAGTCAGGTGTGGCTCATAGTGACCCTCATAGGGTTTTCAATGGTTTCAGGATTGCTTTGGAAGTGGATTGCCAGGTCCTTCTGTTTTTGTGGTGCTGGGGATCGAACTGAGGGCCTCACAGAGTGCAGTATGGCACTCTACCAACTGAGCTAAACCCCAGCCCCCTATGTCATTAAGGAGAATGTTATTCTAAAAAGCTATATGTATATATGCAAGTACTTGATAGAGATTTTGTTTCTATGGTGGTGTTTCTGACACATTCCTTACATAAATGCCTCAGAAAAAAGCTCTTTTTGTAGTTCTCTGATAATTTGTTTCTTTACTCTGGATATCTTACTGTGTTTATAGTAATGATAAAAATGATCAGTGTCCTATCTGGCGTGGGATGACTGTGTAGCCACGGGCCATATAATGCTAAACTTTATACTTTGTCTTCCACATAAGAATCAGAAGAAACAAGGGCTGAATGTTTTTAGATTAGTTTCCTGGCCATAGTCTGTTGCCTAGGTCATTGAAGCTGTGGTTAGTCATAAACCGGGAAAAGGTAGTAAAGGCGACTAGAATCTGTTTTATGGTATAAACACCTCAATTTATTGAAAGATTAAATTATCTGCTCAATTCAGAATTCAAGATGATAAGCTCTGCTTACGTAAATTGGCTCATTTACTGGATTATATTTAAGTGTTGAGGGTTTATCTGTGGTCACATAGAGGGATTCTGGGTAACTGGAAATTCAGCCACTGATAAGATTTTAATTTAAGAGGTCTCCATATAACAGTATGGGGCTAGGATTTAGCTCAGTTGGTAGAGTACTGCGCTGCAGTCTCTGAAGTCCCAAGTTCTAATTCCCAGCACCGCAAAAATGGGAGAAGGACCTGGCAATCCACTCCCAAGGCAATCCCGAAACAGTCAGCCATTGAAAACCCTATGAGGGTTGCTATGAGTCGGATACCGACTCGACGGTACCTAACAACAATATAACAGTATAGAAAGAAGGACAAATAATTCAGAGGACTTGAAATAACTAAAGTTGAACTGGCTTTACTTGCAGACTCACTTATAGAATCTAACTCGAAGGCTATACCAAAATCATTTCTATGTTGTAGTAAGATAAAAAATCTATAGATTAAAAAAATCCGACAGATAATACCTCTGAATCTGTACTCTGTAGGTATTTTTGGAGGCTTAAGAGTACTTGGGTTGATAATCCGATGAAGAGTATTTCATGGCATAGAGTTAGTGAGGAAGAATAGGTCATTCTCTTAGGGCTTTGCTCAACCCAATAAAGTCACTTTACTTTTTGCTGGGTTGACTATCAGCCAGCTCACTCTCCAAAGCTTTGACCTCATCAGGTAGGGTAGAGCACATACTAGGGCAAGAAGAAAATGCCAGAGGGCTAAGATTGCTAGTCACACAGTACTACAAACACCTACCTTGTCCCTAACATGGGCCAAATATTTGGAGCAAGTCATTGAAAATATAGTATGAGGATTTTGATAGGAAATACTCATTGCTGGCCTATTATGAACTCTCTCAGTGTATCCCAAATAATTATGTGAAAGAAAAGAAATTCTGTTTTTAAAATTGGTGCTAGAAGATTTAAGGCATACAGTATATGTCTAAATATGAAGCATCCCTGAATATAAGATGATTTTTCCTGATTTAAAAATTCCTGAAAGAGTTTTTGTGGGGCTAATTCATATATGGAGAACCTACTGAGGAACTGGGAATTATCCTAGGCTCTTAGGGCTACAATAGGAAAAAAATAAAAGAGAAAAACTAGACAGAAATCACCATCCTCTCTTCTATATATAGACAAATTAGGCCCAAAAAAACTTTCAGTAATTTTTAAATTAGGGAACAAGAGAGAATCATGCAGGACTGTTTCATATTTAGACATATATGGTAAGTTATACAGAATATGACTGGGGTTTAGCTCAGTTGGTGGACTGCCGCTCTGCACTCTCTGAGTCCCTGGGTTCGATCCCTAGCACTGCAAAAACAGGAGAAGGGCCTGGCAACCCACTCCTGAAAACTCTATGAGTAGCAGGGAAGCACTGACATAGTGCAGAGATAACAGTGTCAGAGAATGTTTCATTCTGTTGTACATAGGGTTGCTATGAGTCAGACCCAACTCAACAGCACCTAACAACAACAATATACAGAAGGTTAAAGATATTAAGCCCCATGGGGAACAATAAAATAAAAATCCAGAGGAATGCTAGATATGTGCATCTAAGTATTTGCATTGGATGAGAGACACCTGGGGGCGCTGTGTCACAAGGCAACTTTACAGCGCGGATTTAGATGAATGAGGGAGGGAGCCTGGTGGAATATGGGGCAGGAGCTTAGAGTTCAGAGACTTTCAGGTAGGAGTGAGCCTGGCCTGTTGTAGGACTCATAAGGAGGCCAGTGTGGCTGGAACAGAGTAAATGGGAAGGGAATGTGGTAGGAGTGAGGTCAGAGGACATGAGGTGAGGAGGGGAAGAGGAAAGTCCAGGTGCATTATCAAGTGGTGGGGAGGATGTGCAGCCACAGTGCAGATTTCATCCATATGTATGTCATCTGCAGTTGATAAAAGCTCTGTAGGACACTGTAAGGATCTTGTCTTTTACTGTTTATAAAATGGAGAACCATTGGCGAGTATACAGGTGAGTAATGTATGGGAGGTAAAATTTCTCCTCTTTCCTCTTATGGGCTTCAGGAGCAACTTACATGAAATTCTGCCAGATTACCAGGCAAAAGAAAGACATACTTCTTTGCTTTTAGTTTTTTTGAGACAGGGTCTTGCTATGTAGCCCAGGCTGGTCTTGAACCCATGGTCCTCCTGCCTTAGTTTCCTAACTGCTGGAATTATAGATGTGTCCCACCACACCTAGCTTACAAGTTTTATTTAGTAATTCTTACATGTATATACGCCCCCCCCCCCCCCCCCGCATATCATCAGCTTGTTGTGCTGTGGGGGCTTGTGTGTTGCTATGATGCTGAAAGCTATGCTACTGGTATCTCACATGCCAGCAGGTCCACCCATTGGTGGACAGGTTTCCACTGAGTGTCCAGACTAAGACAGAATAGAGAGAAGGACCAGGCAGCCCACTCCTAAAACAATTAGCCATTGAAAGCCCTATGAACAGCAGAGAAGCACTATCAAATATGGAGCTGAAAAATGAGCACCTTGCCACCTCACAGTAGAGTAGACCTTAATGACAGGAATGGAGTAAAGGCCCTGGGACCTCCTTTTGCTGATGTGGCAAAACCCAAAATGAGAAGAAACACTGACTGCAACAGTGGGTTCAAACTTAAAAAGATTGTTTGTGTGGCACAGTGTTAGGTAGTGTTTCATTCTATTGTACATAAGGCCGCTGTTAGTTGGACCTGACTTGATGGGAGCTAACAACAGCAATCATGTATTTAGGATCCCTCACAAGTAAAATGAAGACCCAAAGGAGCAGTTTGGGTGATTATTCATATACTAGGTTAGACAAAGTGTAGTAAACTGTGAAAATGTGAGAAGACAAAAGGGTCCAGGCTGTTGTTGTTGTTGTTAGGTGCCGTCGAGTCGAGTCCGACTCATAGCGACCCTATGTACAGCAGATCGAAACACTTGCC
>VMDO01006972.1:17760-95281 GCA_007922755.1 Pedetes capensis | reverse complement strand
TCTTTCTGATTTATAATGTCTGTGTTGATGATGAACCCCATTCACACATATAAAAACATACATATACATGCGTAAGTATTATATATAGAAAAACTAACAAATTATTTAATATTTTAAAAGAATAACTTATAGAGAAGCATATGTTAGTATAGATAAAATGTTACATTCTACATATTTCCTTATAGAAGGAAAATATTTCATATTTATAGGCATGTATGAAATATTTTCCTTTTATAAGGTTCAGGTTTGTAATGAAAATAAAATGCCTTTTTCTATAAAATAAATACTTCCTCTTTCTTGTTTCTTCAATGTATTTCCTCTCTATCACAAAAAATAGTTCATTTTAACTGCCTTTTTTGCATAATGTCACATTAAATGTGGCTTTTAATTATTGGTTTTGGTGATTTTTGAAGATTTTTGTATTTAGATGGCATACACATTTTCAATCATGTCTTAATTACTTTTAAAAATGCTGCACTGGCTTAGGGACAAGACAGATAACTTGTTAAGCATTTGAAATTTCTGAGCTGTTTTCTCAGTTCTGGCAGTCACTACCCAAGTCCAGATTGTAACCTCCTTTCTGCCTCCAAAGCCTGCCTTGGCTCCGTGTCCAGTGAGGGATTATGGATTTAGCAAGGAAGGTAAGTGTGACTACAAGCATTGGCTCACCATCTGCTCCCCAGCAGAGCATGGGCCAACCTGCATCGCCTGCAGCAAGACCAGGGCACTGTTCTCCAGCCAGCCCTTTCCAACCTGGCTCAAGGCGCACTGCACATTCAGTCAGATGATTAGGTCTAAGTAGTCCATATGTAACAGAATATTTTTCCTAAATACCAAAATGAAAACAAAATGAATGCCATTTTTTCATTCTCCTTACTCGATACATCAAGTTTTACACAAATAAATACTCTCTTAAGGTTTATGCAAATGATAGGAAAATAAAACTATGCATTATTTAGCAGTTCTTCCTATTTCAAGATCTAACAGACTTTATTCACAGCATGTTTTTCCCTAGTTTATGCTGGCCTTCTTTTCTGATTCGACTTTTTAATTCATCTTTTTAAATTATTCCTTTTTAAATCATTATCTTATGTGTCTTCGTAGATTTTCATGTATTAATCTATTATTAATTTTTACTATATTCAACTTAATCTTAAATTGTTTAAAGCTCTTTTAAGAGTAAACACTTGCCTGTGCTTTAAAAATAGCTTGTACTTTAATATTTTGCATATTTGATCCAGTAGTCTGTCTGATTCAAACCTGTCAAATAAATTATAATTTTATTATAGGCATTTTATGCATAGAATAATCAAGCATCAAACAGGAAAGTTAACCTTTGGGTTCAAGAATCAAGATTATTTTTCAGTTCTCAAGAATTAAGATTTCTAGCCATCTGTATTAACACATTTTATTTATTTTGCGAATTTTAATAATATGCTATTAGATATGTTCATATTTTGAGGTCAAGTGTTTTAAATAAAAAGATTTCCATAAATAGCAAAAAGCATGCAGTTGAAAGTAACTCTCTGCTTCCTTTAGTCCTGTTGCTGATTTGAGCACAGAATGAACATGAAAATAAGCTGAACAAACACCTCACCCCTTTTACTTAAACTGTTGTCTGCCTGACTGCAGAATGCACACAGAAAACAATCTAAAATTGTATAACCCATAATACAGTATATTAAATTACAACATTGGTCAGTAATGGAAACTTATTCCCAGATATGAATTATTTACAGCCCATTTAAGTAATCCATATTCAGGTGTGGCAACGAAAAAAAGTGCAACATAAATCTTTAATGCTGACCGGTTGAGAGAGCAGAGCTGAGGATTACAGACATTTTAAAGAAAAAAACTAAACGAATTGATATAGCCTGTTCAGTGACTTACTGCACCAGTGTGCTAATAAATTGACGGATGGTATGTCAGGGGTAGGAGTTGAAATCCTAGCATTTCTAACTAATGCAGGATCTAATATCAGACTACCAAAATAAGGAGTTTCTGAACCTGGTTGTTATAGGAAACAGCCTGTGCCTCTTTTTGTCTATGGCAAGTGCAAGTGTTTGAAATATCATAATTTTACATTGAGAATCCTTGAAGGATTTTAAAAAATTAACTCAATAACTGCATTAGTAATTTCAAGGAGCCACATAGACTGTGTTATAAGACAGAGAGGGTATATTAAAGGTAAGCATTTCTTTTTCTTTTCCATGGAGTTGGGGCCAGTGCCTTATTTGGGGAAATAAACCTATCAGTGAAATCCCTTTAATCCTGTTTCACATTTCCATAGGATATAGAACAGAATTCATTCACCAACTTAAAGGGGGAAAGGAAGCAAAGACTTCTGGAGTGGTTCGCACTATTTTTTTTTTTTTAATACAAATGGTGCAAGTTGTTAGCTACTTCAAAGTGAAGTACAAAAGATTATGTGTGGTGGTGGCGGGGAGACTTTCAAATTATAATTTCTTTTGTTTCCTGGAGCAGTACCTATATTAATTCATCTTACAAAGATCATTGCTCAAGAACTAAATTTTGCATATATTAGAAAGCAGAATTAGCATGGCACTGTGTACAACATTCCACACTAACTTCTCTCCAAGCAACCATTAAAGGTCATGTTTTGACGACTGAATGGCATGTCGGCACCTTGGTTCCCTGGAGAGGCATTCCCCAGGTACACGCAAAAGGTTATTAAATTACCTTCCGAGCAACACTATCTCTTTGGATGAAAATAATTACAGGCTTTTAGAGGCATCAGAATGCTTTCTTTCTTTCTTTCTTTCTTTCTATTTTTTTTTTTTCAAATAAGATGAAGATGCAGTACCTAATGACCATTTTTGTGTGTGAGTCATAGAGCCTGTCAGTGGTGACAGGACAAATGAGCGTAATGGTTTAGCTTAAAGGGGAAAGGTTCATTTTAAATAGTGACAAATAATATTTAAATGGCATTGTTGGAGACCCATCATGCTTGTAAAGTGTAGTTTGTATCTCTTCTTCATTCTTTAATTTCATCACTGTCAAGTGGCATTAGCTGTTAACATGCAACATCAGGTGCAGATATAATTTTTAACTGTTAAATGTGCCCACAACCAAACATAATATATCTTGATTTTTTTCTGTCTTTTTTTTTGGCAATATAGGTGATTTATTCCATGACTTTTAAAAAATACATATTTAAGGTATTTCATTGCAGAAGACAACTTTGCTAGATGGACAAAATAATAGTTTTAAGCAGCAATGCCTTGAATGCTGTTTCTTTTTGCCAAGGTTCAAAAATGTAAATGACTTAATTCTTACACTAACTGTGAATAATACATTGGGAGTATCTTGGAAACAGTCACCAGCTGTGGTGATTTGGTCAAACCAAATATAATGACATATATACAGTGTGTATTTGGAATAAGATGGTGAAAATAAAACAGATCCTCACTTATAGGAAGTGTATAACTTCAAAATATGTAATAGGTGTGAGTCAAGTCAATGACAAGTAAGAGTTTTCTATTCTTTGTCTAGTTATGGAACTCCAAAAAAAGTTAATCAGAAGTCACTCCATCTTTTAAATTTTCTTGAGATAATAGTGTCATAATAAAAATACGTGAAAATAAGAGCTGACATATCTTGTGAAGAGAATTGTAGTTTTAATTTCAAACTTTCATATAAAGCTTCTAATTCTTAAATATTTTCACACAGCTTCATCACATTTATTGCTACTTTATTTTTAGATCACTTAAGCCAAAACTGGAGACAGTTTAGGTACCTTTGAGTTGTTAAAAGTTATAGCCAATTTTCTGAAAAATTATACCAGCTAAAAACACAACATTAAATATTTACCCTGTTGGATGTTAAAAAACGCTTACAATGAAAAATGTTCACATATTGACTATTCAAAATGGCCTTCACTTTGAAATTGTGAAATGGAAGGGATTGCAGATGTACAAGAATAAATATAAAAACAAATGAGTTGACTTGAAGTGTTGCCGGCTTTCATAAACATGCTACTGCAATAACATGTGACATTAATATTTAATTACAAAAGCACTGCTGCAAAATCTTTGAAATTAATGTTTTGCAAAATTAACATTCAGTGCACAGAAGCAAAGTCGTTCCAGGCGCGACTGTGATTAACAATGCCATTCACTTTACATATTATATTAATATATTATTCAAGCTACGAATTAACACCTCCTAATTTAAATAAGGTGCTACATATCATGATGAGCTAAAATGCTTTTCTTAAAATGGCCCGTCTGATTTTAAGCAATCTGTGTTTATCATTTAATATTTTGTTATTGAATACTGTTCTCTGTAAAACTCCTTCCACTTTAATTTCAAGCAGAGGAGACCTCATTAAACTGGTGCCTTCCGTTTCTAGGATTGTTAAGCCATTTGAACCATATTTTGTCTGCTAGCTACGCTGGCAATACTGAAATGCTACTGTATGGCAGAATCTGCTCGTAGGCAGCCATATTTTTAAGGTTCTCAGGAATCCTATGAAGCTATGTGCTTCCTTGCTTTCAATGAGACACTTGTTTGCTTGAAGGTGGCCACTTGATCATTGTGCCTTGTGTCACAGATTTCTATGTGCTCACTTAGACTGAGATGAATGCAGTTTGAGGGAGGGAGAAAGCTGCAGTTTCAAAACTGCCTCTCCTACTGAACCTCAGACCTCACAAATTTCCTACAGAAGTGTGAAGACACTTGGAAACAATATGGATTTTTCCTTCTAATCTATGAATGTGGATAATTCCCTTTCCTGTTTGGATCCCATTCATCAGGAAGTAGTTCAGAGAACTATTTTTGCTTTGTAGAGCCCCATGCAAAAGAGTGGTTCTTGTTTTAAGAAAAATAATACCTGAGCAGATGAAATCATGCCATATGGAACATCTGTTTAGAGTCCTAGTGATTGCTCCATTATAGCAACTTCTGGC
The DNA here is from genome assembly GCA_007922755.1 of Pedetes capensis. Lineage (NCBI taxonomy): Eukaryota > Metazoa > Chordata > Mammalia > Rodentia > Pedetidae > Pedetes > Pedetes capensis. Next base: position 90,353 of record VMDO01006972.1, on the reverse strand, counting down.
ACCAGACCTCAATGATAATTTTGTTATTGACATGCTTGAACTGAAAAGACAATTACTAACATTTTCAAGAATTATTAGGCAACAAAAATCAATTAATGCACCCCAGGATAAGTTTGTTGTTGTTATTGTTAAGTGCGGTCATGTCCACAACTTATAGCAGCCCTCACAGGGTTTTCAATGGTTGATTATTTGGGGATTGCTTCAGGAGTGGATTGCCACATCTTTCTCTTGTTTTTGCAGTGCTGTGGGTCGAACCTCGATTCTCAATGCAGAGCAGCACTCTACCAACTAAGCTAAACCCCAGCCCCAGCATAAGGTTAGGGTATTTTAAAATAGCTTCTAAGTTATGGTATGGTTCCCAATCAGTCAACAAACATGGAAATGATGAATCTAGCCCATATTCATTTCATAATTCAGAATCCTGGAATCCATTTCATGTTAAAGACCCATAGGCAGCATTTCTGGGTATCTTTCCCAGGTTGTGTAATTCCAGCTCCCATTCTTCCTTTATATAAATGAATGAGGAACATTTTTGAAATCATCAAAATATTTCTGGAAAGTTCTTTAGCAAAGCAAAACCAACTTTATACCTTTATACCTTTCTAGCCTAAATATTGTGTGTGAAGAACAATAGGCTATTTACCTTTAACCAGTACATCTCAATAGATGGCTGTACTTTTCCAGTTTGCTAAAAAACAGCAACACCCAACCAGTTTCTTTTAAAGGCCTGAACTCATCTTGGCCTTGCCTTTAATACCAGTCATGTCTTGGGCATGTGCTTTCTAATTTTAAAACTATATTAGTATAGCTATTTTTTTTTAAAAAGAATGCATCATTAAATTATTTTATAAAGTTTGACTCTAATTCAATGCTATGTGGTATTTTAATAGTACAAGAAATCCTAAATTAGACAATTCAGAGTATTTATCAAATAAAATTTGAAGAAAATGATTTTGGTAGTAAGAATGATGTAATGGAACTATTTTTTGCCAGTACTGGGGGATTGAACACAGGGGCTTGCACATGCTCTATCACTGAAATGCACCCCCATGCCCTCTATTATTTTGTATTTTGAGATAAGGTCTCTTAAATTATACAAGCTGCCTCTGGCATCAAACTCACAGTCCTGCTTCAGCCTTGCAAGTAGCAAGACATGCACCACAGCATGTACCACTTGTAAGGGAACTTTCAAAGATTGGTTGCTCACATTCAAAGAAATACTGTATTTATTTCCAACTGGGTGACTTATTTTGTATATTCAGCTAGCATGTTCAAAGAATGTGGAGGAAATTAGAATTATCAAGGTGGCTTAGGTCACTCTTGTGTAAGCAGTCAGCTTCTGCCTTTCAAGCAGAACAATTCCTAAACAATGCTTTTCAAAGTTGGTTTGAATATAAGTTCTGTAGTGTGCATTCCAAAGAGAAAGGAGATTTCACAATTATATAAATATTTTAAATAAATAAGTAAAGAAATATATTTTATGCAGAATTTCTCATAACCTTTGATGTTGATTTGTGTTGTCTCTACACGGATAAAAGCACATGCAAATCTTCTCCGACTGATTTGGCTATGGATAATTTTTCCATAGAGCATCATGAAGGCCATGAGCCACATTTTAGCAAGCACTATTCTTAAACAGTATGGTAATTATTGATTGAAATTAAACCCCAAATACTTAATGTTTTAAAGATAAATAAATTTTAATGTTCATTATTTTATTCCAGTAGCTCTAGAAAGAAAGGCAGGACTATTAAAAAGGGGTCTAAATTAACCTTAAAAATATACCTTTCTAGTAGTAAATCTTGAAAATATATTTAATTAGGTAGTAGTAGTATACAAAGAAAACTCTGCTTAGATATTCTCCAAACTAATTTCTTTGGAAAACATACCATAAAATTCTGGAAATGACTAAATATATTAGGATAGTCTATCCTAAAGGAAATAGAAAAAATATTTAAAATACTATAATACAATGTGAATCAAAGCAAAGAATTTTTGCCATGGTAATTGGAAGATAGGGATAAATAAGATTATTCAGGGAGAAGCTTTGTCTTAATTGTTGGTGAATGATGTCATTCTCTAACAATTTAGTCCAAGGTAATGATTTCTACAAAATCTGTATTTTCTGAATAAATATGTGCTATAAATAGTGAACTGTTCCTATAACACTACTCACATGGTTCATATATTTGACTATATTTTAGATTAAAATTCTGTGCTGAGACTCTATGTTACCATTCTGTGTTATGGGAGAGCAATATCATATTCCAAATTCCATGCCATATTATAGTAAAGCTCCAGGGTACCAGAGTAGTTCATTTTCTAAATGCCAATTAGTAATTAGTTCAATGTTATTGATGGAGGCACAAGATTGAAAAATGGTGAATCTTCTGACATTAATCCTCCTACCACAAGTCTGGTTAATCGCAAACTAATGTAATTACAGATGCCCAAATTCTGGCCACTCTCATAGTTATCACCTTTCCTCCCAGGTTAAAAAGCCATTCCTTGTAGAAGAGATGGACGTAAGAAATTGGTGACTCTCAACCACATGGAACAAGTTCTGTTCATTGCGGCAAACATATATTGTCTATTTAAGCATTTTGCTTAGTGAAGGTGGAGTTTGGTTAATGTTGTTATATCTAGAAATTCAGTCACCTTACTCTCTCTTCCTCCTTCTTCCTTTTTCTTTTTGTTTTGAAATTCAATGTTTAGGTGCCAATTATATGCTGGCAAATTCCTGATCATACTGAAGTACCACAGGAAAAGAGGTGCCTTTTTAGAAACATATCACGAAAGTCCTTTAAAATTATTTTATTATTAATCACTTGCTATGGCCAGTTGTAGACCAAGATATCCACACAAAATTGTAAGACTAGACCAACAGTCCCTACATAGGAAAAATAATAATTAGGGCTTCAAATTGATGCATATACTGTTTGCAATTTCTATTGGCATAAGTGCTCTTTGTATAATTTATCCATTCTTAAACTGTTAACCTTCACAGCTACAACATGTCTACTGTCCTGACATCACTGAATTTCCTCTCACAGAGATACAGATGTGCTGTGGGTACAATACAAACCACACATTTTCAAGTTTGCTTTAGGTAATACTACCACATAATGGATATTTTAATAAAACCCTGTAAGATATATATAAGAGGGCTGAGAAGTTGAGTAAATGTTTTACAATTTCTATTTTCTCCTTAAGATCATCTCACCACAAATATATAATTTCATAAGGAACAATGAATGATAAAATAAAATAATGAATAAGCATTCCCCAGGTGATTTTAACTTCTTCTTGTTAGGTGTTATTGAGTTGTGTCTGACTTATACCAACTCTCATTGCCATTGATATAAAACCAGTTATGACCCATTTTTGAAGACTCTAGCTTTACTTTTATAAAGCAAACATTGTTCTTATGTTATTGTGAAGTTCTACACTGATATTTCCTAATTATTATAAATGTTAGCAATCAGCCAAATGATAAGTCCGTGGTTGTTCTAGTAAGAAACACTTGTTGTTGTTATTGTTGTTAGGTGCCATCCAGTCATTGTCAGACACACAGTGACCCTATATATAACCGGCAAAATGCTATTGTTAGTGTATCTCTGTTGTTCATAGGGTTTTCAATGGCTGATTATGCTTTTTTGGGAGTGGGTTGCCATGTCTGTCTCCCAATCCTACAGCATCTGGTGTTTCCAGGTGGTCTCCATCCAAGTATTAACCAGGCCTGACCCTGTATAGTTTCCGAGATCTGACAGAAACGGAAGCCTCAGTGCTATAGCTGCAGGCCAAGAAACACATGTTGTGGTTGTGTGCTGTGGAGTTGTGTCCCACTCATAGTGACCCTTATAGGGTTTTCAATGGCTGATCATTTTGGATTGCCTAGGGAGTGGATTTCCAGGTCCTTCTCCCATTTTTTTGTGGTGCTGGAAATTGAACCCGGGACCTCAGAGACTGCAGAGCAGCGCTCTGCCAACTGAGCTAAATGCCGGCCCACAAGAAACACACAGGAGGCAAAAAATGCTATATTACTATATCAAAGATATGCTTTTCTCCTCTCTCTTTAGTGGCAAATGATGGTGGAGTACAGAGTAATACAGCATTGCATTTTTCCATTATGCAACTATTATATCACTTTTGGTTATACTTTTATCAACTTACAATATTTATGAAGACTTATGACTAATGTGTAATAAAACTCAAATGCATATTTGGGTTATATTCCTGTTTCTCCAATGCACTCATGAAGTTTCAAATATATGCTTTTTAACAAACATATTAAAAATTAACTAATTCTAACCATAAAGAGATAGATGACTTAAAATGCTTTTTGCTAAGTGGTATGAGGGGATATTAGAACAACAAATAAATCTGTATTATTTAAGTTATTAAAATATATTTTCATATGCCTCCTGCTCATTTTTAAGGCATAAACAAAAAATAAGTAAAATAATAACAAAAACTAGTAAAACTACTGGTATTATTATTATTACTAGTATCATAAGAATATATTCAGTAATAACTGTTTATTTTCAGGTATTTACTTCAAAATGCCTACTATATTTTAAAATAACTATATCAACTATCCCCCCATGTGTCTATCAGCTTGTTGTGCTATGGGGGTTTGTGTGTTGCTGTGTTGCTGGAAGTTATGCTACTGCTATCTCAGACATCATCAGGCCCACCCATGGTGGACAGATTTCAGCTGAGCTTCCAGACTAAGTCAAAGTAGGGAGGATGTCCCAACACCCCACTCCCAAAACAATTAGTCATTGAAAACCCTATGAATGTCAAAGAAGCATTGTCAAATATAGTGCTGGAAAATGAGCCCACCAGGCTGGAAGTCATTCAAAAAACTAGAGAAGAGAAGCTTCCTCAAAATAGAGTCTACTTTAATGATGGAAATGGATTAAAGCCCCTGGGACTTCCTTTTGCTGATGTGGCATGACTCAAAATGAGAAGAAACATAGTGTCTGCAGCGTTGAACTCAAACAGAAAATGATCATATGCATGGCATAATGTTGTGTAGTGTTTCATTCTGTTGTACCTATGGTCACTATGTGTCAGATCCAGCACCTAACAACAAAAACATAACCAACTGTCACAAAGTCTAAGTTGAAATAGTGGACTTGTATATACTCCTTCCACAGATCTTAGTATTTTCTTATCCATATGCATATCATTCCAAGAAGCACACACTAAGATAGCATAAATATATTAGAGCAGAGAAATTGAGGCCTAGGAAGGTAACCCGCTTATTCAACAATACACAGTGATTTGCTTAGTTAAGGCTGAAAGTCACATTGTTTGATTCCAGATTTATTCACTGTCTTATACTTGAACTTTGTAGTTTGTTATGGGACAGAGGAAAAGGAACAATCCTTGCACATAGATAAGGTAATAATATCATGATACCAATGTAAGTGATATTTATTATGCATCCAGAGATTCACATAAAGGTGTAAATCTCCAGGTAAATAGAAATATCAAAGAACTAGAAGAGGAGGCAGTGGAAGGGAAAAAGCAAGAAGAAGACAAGGAAGAAGAGCAGAAGTAGGAGAAGAAAGGCAAAATGTACCAACTGGACTCATCAGGGATATTTTCATGTTCAAAGAAACCCTCTGCCAATTTCAACAGGAGTAATAGTCACATTCTAGAAAGTTATAAGCTAAATGACTATATCATTTTCCATCTTAAGAATGAAAAGAAATTAATATACCCTGTGAGTATGCATTCATCCTAAGAAACTGGTCAGAATTTCAGCTACAAAACAGAAGGTAGGAAATGAAGAGCTTTTGGAGATGGTGGTGGACTCCCATGCCTCTTAAATAGACTTTGATGAATTGATCTTGTTTCAACAATAGTCCATGGTTTCTGGAGTTCCTTTTATCCTCCCACTCAAATCGATCTAAATTTCTGAGGAGTTCAGAATGAACATTTTTTATTGGCTGGCTTTCCTAAGTGTCGACTGGATGAACAAATAAAAAGGCAATCCTCAAGTTTCTTCTGAATAACTTACAGCAATGTCAAACAAATCAAAGTACAATACTATGGTTCATGCAGCCCCACTCTGCTTTAGATGCCTCCATGTAAGAGACATGTTGGAAGGTTTAAACAACTTGACAAAGCATCAGCTTCCTTCGCATTGCCTATTCGTATGTGTCGCTTAGAATATGTAGGGGGTTATTTCATTCCTTCCAGGACCTAAATTCTCTTGCATGGAAATATCTTTACAGATTTACTACCTGATGCCACAGTTAAGAAAATTGTGTTCTAACTACTCTAACTTGAGAAGTTATAGATTTTTAAAAAATGTACTCCATATAAACACCATAGTCAGGAAACACGTCAGATAGAATATTGTATTCCCTGGGTTAATTTACTTTTCCTATTTGCTTATTTGGAAGATGGTGATAAATCTCCATATAAAAATAATCTTGAGTTTCCAGTATTTTCCAGAATATCAGAATTGAAATGATAGGTAAGGGGAGCATAGGAAAAGCTGTCATTATTGAAATTCCATTATGATTATTTAAAGTAACAGGTAAGTGAATTATCAGTAGGTAGAAGATGAAATGCAGGAAGTTATTTGTGTAAAGATACACCTTTAATACACTATTCACACCTACAGACACTGAAACAAACATATGTGAACATCTTTACCACTTTTAGCAAAACAAATGACTTTATAAGTATTAACTGGGATAAGAATGACACTTCAAAAATCATTCTAGCCTGTGATTATGGTTGTAATGAAGCACCAGTTTCATACTGTTTGGTTTTTATTTTGTTAAAAATTTGAAAATAACAGTTTTCTGATCTTGTAAATGTCTAGTACAATTTCTTAGCACTAAAAATTCCTGAAAGAGTTAAAAATGTCATATCAAATGACAAAAGCATTTTCAAAAAATGTGGCTACCACAGTAGAACAATATTTCAGAGAAATAGTGCACATTTGATGACCATCAGAATTTACATAACTTACTCTGCATGAATTAACTATGAAGCATAAATTCATCTTTGGCTTAAATATACACACAGAGTCATTGTCATGTGACATTTAAGCATTGCTACAATGACATCAAGGTAATGTCTAAATCATCAACAAATATGAAAAAAAATCGAAATGACATGTGACCTTAGTGTCCCAATATATTACATGGAGAAAGAAATATGGGTGTCAGAAAAAACCTGAAACAAATATGGGTGAGTACCCAACAGTTTATTTAGGACTCGTTGAAACAGGCAAGTTGTCAATTTGGTATCCATGATCACTGCTCTGATATATTAGGGCAATGGACTAGGCTCACACAAGAAAACCCAGGGATGTCAGAATCTTTTGAAATTATTAACTATTAGAGGAATTGAAGTCTGATATTTAATGTCTGTCCTACGGATTTTTACCACTTAACTTCTGATCAAAATTTCAAATTGTGCCAAAAAAAAAAAAAAAATTCCTCAAGTCAAAAGGACTTGGTGGGGGTATCTTTGTTTCTCTCCCAAAGCCTAAAAGTTATACTCAACCACAGCACAAAGAGTAAAGAGGTTGTTATTCATATTAACTACATTTACATTCCTAACGCAACATCCAGAGAGCTAATAGTGGGGTTATTAACATAACAAACGTAAATGTTCTATATAAATAATACTGTTTCAGGCCAGCAACCGCTCATCTGACAGCATTTAGGCACAGGCTCAACATCTGTTTATGAACACTTTGCCTAATGATATCATCAGATATCATTAAGTGCGGCAGAATACAGCATAGAGGCAGGTGCAGCTGCCTTCACAACCCATCACAGAGAAAGAAAAGAGCTGCATTCCCTATCCGAAAACCCATCATTAGGACAATTTTCTTCGACAAACCAGCCCTGTGATTTCAATCTGTATATCACCTGTAATTGTAGTTTTTAGCAAGAAGCTGATTCTATACATTTAGCGACGAATCACGTTGATGGCCTGAATACTGGAAACACATTTGTGGTACCAGCTGCGGCAGCTTTTTTTAGAGCCTGTGTTAACAAAATACTGCTAACAAGGCAATGCTTGGAGTGCAGCTTTGTTTCTCTTTCTTGTTCATAGTGTTTAGATGTGCATAATTATGGAAATTAGCAATTGATTGCTTCTCAATAATAATTGATTACTGGTCACTGAACTCTCCTGTAGCACTTTACTGAAGGTGAGGACATGAGATAAGTGAATTCTAATGAGTTCCAATCATATAGAAAGAAAGAGACCAAAAAGAATCTCAATTTGTACATCAGTTTCCATGATAAACAGACCAAAGGGATAATAGAATATCCCAGAATCTAGTTTGCCCTGAAGCAAATTGTAGAGATCATAGCAAGCCTGCAGAATTCTCCCTGTGGACCATGTAAGAAACATACATCATTTTTATATATGTCAGTTGGTCTTTGATTTGAAAATATTTCTACCCATTTAATTTATCTCTCAGTCAGTTTTCTTAAATTGTACAATTTAAGGGTTATATCAAAAAAATGAATACCAAATTTCAACACCTCTCAAATTGAAACAAACTGACAAAATAATGTGAAGTCTCTTTTTGCAGAGAGGTACAAATTCAGAAGCCTATCGTCTTAGATAGTGAGCACTTCAAAATGACTCTCCTCTTTTTGATCTGCTGTATATCCATCAACATTTTGGTCTGTGCCGACTGACTTGTTTCAGTATAGCATAATGTAGGGACTGTGACTTGATGCCACAGCTAACATTTAAAGAAAAATGCACTTATTTTTTGGCTTAATCACGACTGTCAATTTGGACATAACATATCCAATTCAAATTTGCTTCAGTACATGGAAGGCTCACAGACAATAAAGAATCCGTGGTGTTTGTTAAATAGGAAACGCCGTGTGACTCATGGTGTTTTAAAGCTGGGAGGATCACTAGGAAAAAAAATTTAACTCTTTATTTTAGAAGAGTAAAGAGCTTCCAAATGTTAAATGATGCCATCCCTGGTGTGTTTGTGAGTATGTGAGTGTGTATGGTAATTCGTATAGGACATGACTGTGTTGTGGCAGTCAACTTTACAATCCGATTCATAAAAAAAAAAAAATGCAGCCTGGTTAAAGTTAGCATGCTCAATTTCAATAGTGTTTTTATCCCAAAATGGGTAGCAGATTGTACAATCATGACTCAAAAAATATGCACAAGTTATAAGAATTAGGCAACAGTTTGAGATTAAAACTGAATTCCTTCTCTCTGTCCACAGAAGGATTTCTCACATCATGAACAGGTGCAATTTCCAGAGATCTCTGTTCACTGAGATGGCAAAAGCCACTGTTTGTTGCTTTCCCCAGCAGCAACACAAGATAATATGGTGATAAAAACTGAGATTAGAAACTAAAAAGCCACATCACATGTCTGTAAAATTCTACTCTCTTTCTATATCCTTCAAACACAAATCCATATTCCTACCCTCTTAGCTCTTTAAATTAATATTTATGCACCAAATAACATAATTATGAAATTTTGCACTACTTTTTACACCAAACCTGAAAAAAAAGCAGAATTTAGGCAATGTGTGTCAGTCCATGTGCTTATGCCATTATGTTAGTGCCAAAAGCGTTAAAAAAAATATAGACAGATTCTGTGTAATATATCTCTGGGTTTATTATCAGCATGACATTTTAATGTGTGTTATTAAGATTATATTTTAGGGGTTGGGGTGGGGTTCAGGTGGAAGAGTACTTTCAAATATTGCAAGAAGTTGCACATAAAAATGATTTTGGTAACCTAGTGATGTCCTTGACACACTTTGGCACTACAGAGTGTATCTGCTTAAAGAGACATATGGCTGGAATGGCAGAAGTCAGAATTTGAAGGGTATTAGTAAAATCATGTGGGGGAAGCTTGAACGGATACTGGCTTAAGCTAATTGTGGCTCTTCTCCGATTTCATAGGCTCAAAACCCATAAAATAATTTTGACTACTGAAACTGCAATTTCCATTTTTTGAGGTAGTTTTAAATCACACTAATAGGAAATGCAATTGAAAATAAATCTACTTGCTAATAATGTTGGGTAATTTTAAAATGCTAGCAGTGATAGGAAAAAAAATTGACAAATAACTAATCCAAACAGATGAACAGCTGGTGTGATTTGTTGTTGTTGAATTGCACCTTGTTAAAGTAAGGAATGTTTTCTGACAAAAATCTGAGACCAACTTAAAAATTCTGTCTTCTTTGCAAGGCTTTCCACCCATTTAATAGTCCTGCACAGTAGCCCTACAGTCTTCGTCATTAGTTATATCTACAGCAAAGCCTTTATTTATGCCTGTGTATATTTCTTACAGTTTACTTGTTCATTTATTTACTGCCATCCTCTCCATTCTACTGAAGTCTAAGCTCCATTCAAAGTTGTGGTCTCTTCATGTTCTTCACTCCTATCTGCTCAACTCCTAGGTGACACTTAGTAAAAAATATATAAGATGAAGAAATGTGACATATAGAATGTCCTTTACAGACTATAGTCTGCATGATGTCATCAGCTTTTCCTTAGGATAGTCAGAATGTACTAACCTAGTATAAATTTATAAAAATTTTAGATCAGATTTCCCATAAAATACCATTTTATTAATGACAAGTGAGAACTCTCACATGGTGCTCATACTGATTTATAGAATCTGTCCAGAGAGGATTGTATTTAATTAAAGAAAATTAGTTTAGTACTTCCTTAGTTTTTAATCTATTACACTGCTACCTAAACTTTTCCTTAAGTAAATAATTTCATAACTGAAGGCTTAGCTCAAAAAATTTTTTAAATGATGTCAATCTCTACTACCTCAAAAGCTTGCTGCCATGTACCTTACATATATTCATTGTGAGATTGTCCATATTTATGCTCTTGGTGAATGTATTAGCCATATTCTGCTTTGAAAGAGAGAATTCCACATTACTATTTTTCCACTCAGAGTTAAAGATGCTAATCACTCAAATAACCATCAGAGAAAATAATTTTTTCATTTAAGACTTAATTCCCATAGAACTGAGTTAGGTGAAAGAAGGAGAGGTATGTTATTGGAAAGGAATATGGATTGAGTAATCTTTCTGAATGTGTATACCTCAGAGACTTCTCAAAGCCTGCCTGGCAATCTGTTTTTATGTAAGTTTGTTTTTATCTGTGGTGGGGAGTACTGATATTTAAATTTATATGAACTACTTTCCATAATGAATAAGAAGTACATAGCTAAACTCAATTTGTAGCAAATCAATTTTGGCAGACAGCAAAAAGTCAAAAAATTGTTTTTGTTTTTCAAGTTGAAAGCTTCTGTTTAAGATAGTTAAAGATTTTCAGGAAAAAGAGATTATTAATAGGAGTAACCAAGATAAATGTAATGATAGAAAGTGTTGAAACAGAGAGAGGCTTAAGAAAAGTTCCCCAATTTTAATGCTCTGAAAAAATTGGGTACATTCCTGTCTTTCCCAATAGTACTGCTCCATCACTCAGAGTTATTTATTTTCTCAATTTGTCAATATTTGTAGTAAAGCTTGAAGAATCACCAAATTGTAAGGTCTAAAGTAATGTTGAGAAATCATTCATTAACTCAACAAATATTGAGTTTCTATTCCCCCTCCACATTGCCAACACAGAGATCTTCCAAGGGTAAATCTAATCTTTCTGCTGCCCTACAGAAAATCCTTCAAAGATTACTCATTGCCATAAGGCTGAAACTCAAACTTCTGCCCATGCACAAAAATATTCTTAATAAACCAGGATCGACCTCTTTTCTGGTCCCCTTTCACCATCCTTTCTCTGACGCTAACTCACCACTCTATTTCTTACCAGTAACTCTCACAGCCAGTTGACTTTATTCCAGAACTGATTGCTCTTTATCAGTACATTTCCCTATGCTTTCCTAGGTACTATTCTCCATTCCTGAATGACCTTCTCCCATGTCTGCACAGTGAACTCCATTTATCCATTAAAACTCACATCAAATATGATCTTCCTCATAAAATCTTTCACCAACACTAGGTTCTCATTTGTGCTTTCATATCACTGGAAATCTATGCTACTCCCAATTATACTGTCTTCATTTACTCAGAAAGTACTTCTTAAACTTGAATTATTTGCTAGGTACTAAGGACACACCATTGAACAAAAAGTGATAAAAATTTCTAATCTCAGAATTTAGACTCAGTTTGCAAAATTGGAAAACAAAACAAGTAATTTATATTTGTGTGTCTTTTATCAGTATATTACACACACACAACACACAGACACACAGACACACACACACACACACACACACACACAATGGGCTGAGGTTTAGCTCAGTTGGTAGAGCACTTGCTCTGCATGCTCTGGGGCTGTGGATTCTATTCCTAACACGCAAAAATGGGAGAAGGACTTGGCAGCCCACTTCTGAAACAATCAGCCATTGAAAATCCAGCGAATAGCAGAGAAGCACTGACATAGTGTCAGGCACCTAAGAACAAGGCATATATAATGTTTTTAGTTAGGTAGTATTAAGTTCTAAGAAAAAATATTAAAATCAGGAGGGAAAATGTATGCAGTTGGAGGAGGTGATTAATATTGTTGATAATGTGGTTATGAAACAGCTCACCAAGGAGAGATTTTCAGTAAAGATATATGTTGATCATATGTTCACAGTGGATCTTCTTACACAGTTGCCTTTGAGGTTGTTCTTTTGAGCTTTTTCACATTTATGCCTCATCTCGAACGCAACATAGTTTCTGACATAAAGTAATAAGCAAGTAGGTGGACTCTGGGACTGATGAAGAAATAATTCTATGCAAACTTAAAGGTTGTCAGAGTGATGGGTAGAATGTTGTGATTTATTTCTGCTTCTTGGAACTTTAGTGCTGGACATACACCCTATAAGGCTTATAGCCTTTAAAATGCAATTACTTACACAATAATACTGAAGAATCATCATGTGTCTGGAAGAACACCCTCTAAGAAGTCAAATTACTCTATTGCTATACAGCAGAGAATGACCATGGTGAATTCACATTAAAAATCCCTTTATTAAGGCTTTATTAATAGTAAGAAAAATAACTCATCTTTCCTGTTTCAGGCATTTCTTTTTCTTGTGAAATATCATACTGTTAAGTGAATATTATTTCCTTCCAAAGGCTGCCCTGTCCTATATTTCTAGACATATAAACGTCCCTCATAACTTTATTTTTTCACTCTGATTTCCATGAAATACCCAGAAAGTGTCCTTTGATACCTGGGTTATAGATTTCAACTTTTACAACTTTCCAAATCAGCATATTTTTTATGATGTTCCACCATATATTAAACAAAATTCTGCTCTGAAATGAACATATAGCACACAGTAAGTTTTCAGGCATTTTGACACATAAATACAGTGGTGTCTCCAATTCTATCATGAATACATGTCAATTGTGAAAAACTTTGGATAGGTCAAATACAAAACAAAATTTACATTTATTTTTAATGATTAAAATTATTTTTTAAACTTCAAAGGAAATGTAACATTTTTATCATCAAAATGAAAGCAATTTACATCTTAAGGCATTTGAAAAGACTTTCTGATATTTTGTCCAATTCTCAATTTTGTATAATTTTAATAATGGTTCTTATAACTCTGGTCAGTGCAATTTGGATCTATTAATTTTATTGAATAAAGACAATATAGAATCATTATATAAAATCCCTTTTATTAGAAATCAGGGAGAGTTATTCCATGTTGTTATTCAGCATTAATGAAGAGTAAACAGGAAATGCGAGATTACATGCATGAGAAAAAGAATGATTTGGTGAGATGGAATTTGATGTGGAGAGATACCCAGTAATATTGCTTTCAAATGCATGTTACTTCAGAGCAAGCTTAGCCAAAACCAAAATGGAAAGAGGAGTATATGGAAGATCTGAGGGTAGATACAAACTGATAGATTATGTGCTATTTTAAAATAATTTCCAGAAAATGTATTAATAGCATGTTTGTTGTTGTTGGGTGCTGTCAAGTCAGTCTAATTCATAGCCACCCCACATACAACAGAATGAACCTTCCCCCATACCATGCTGTGCCACGTCCAGCATTATGTCAGTGCTTCTCTGTTATTCATAGGGTAGTCAATGGCTGATTGTTTCAGGATTGTTTCAGCAGTGGGCTGCCATGTCTTTCTCCCATTTTTGCAGTGCTAGGGAACATGCCAAGGGGCTCAGAAAGCACAGAGCGGCACTCTAGGAACTGAGGTAAACCCAAGCCCCTAATTACGTGCTTAGTTATTATTTATCCTAGAGGAAACTTTGTGTTGACTGGTCTTGCCAGAAACTTTTGAAAATCTGTTAGTTTCATCTATAAAATTGTCATATCAATGAAAGCATTTCTTATATTTTCATGACAGCAGTGAATAATGCGAAAAATCTCATATACAAAAGTGCCTTAAAGCCTATTCAATGAGTAGCTACTGTTCAGGGGCTTTTCCAAGATAATAAAGATGAAAGAAAAGCTTGATGTATTTTCTCTCTTCAATTAACTCCCCAAAGAAGGGAAGCTTGAGGGGTAAATAAGTACAATATTTAATGGTCAATGTTACAGAGCCAGAAAGGCAGAACCTATAGGGTCCTACATGTTCACAGAGAATAGACTTCCTTGAATTTATAGAAAATGATTATTCAATGGACAAAATCAAATCAAATGAAAGAATAAACTCCTATAAACATGTAAAACAAAAAGCTACCAATTTTGCTTTGTTAAATTGACACAGGGAAAATTTCAATTTTCTGATTCCTTACGTGATTAGTTTCTATTTCTTATATAATTATGGTTTTTCATTTAAGTTTTTAGCATTACCAATTAAATTTTTACAAAAGAGAAAAAGAACAATATTTTTTTCAACAAATGTGCTTCTTCCTTATGCTCCCCCACTCTTTCTCTTAGTGCTAGATTCTCATGATGTGAACAGAGAAGTGAATTCTAGCCACCAAAAGGTGACTTATTTCCCAAAACTGAGCCTATTGCTGGGCTTTGTTATAAGAGTAAACATCCCAGCCATGACAGAACTTAATACTACCCTGAGTTCTCCACCTTAGAAATCACAAAATACATTGTTTATAGTCAGTTTGAATAAATCGCTTGCATGCTGCTAACCTCACAAAAAGTAATTGATTTCTTTTAAAACTAAAAACATGAAAATGTCTACTAATGAAAATTGGTGATGGGGGATATTATAAGCTGTAATAGATGAAAAATGATGGTTATATTACTAACATACAGAACACTTTCAAAATCTTTCCAAAGTCTCTATCCCAGTGTCTCATCAATAGAGCACACATCAAGATTATCCCATTCATTCTGCCAAATGTCACAAATTCTCACTTAAACCTCAGCATCTGCAGTGTTTGTTTTTCCTTCTTCTTCTTCCTTCTCCTCCTCCTCCTCATTCTCCTCCTCCTCCTCATCTTCCACCTCCTTTTTCTCTTCTTCTTCCTGTTGCTTTGCCTGATCTATTCTTGGTCACTCTCACACTGAGAGGTTTCCCATCTATCTTGGTTTTATTTGGTATTGCAGCTTAAACCATCATTCCAATGAGCAACATAAGAGTCCAGAAAGCCCAGCTGACAAGTACTTTCTGCAATAACAAAACATCCTTCCCCATTTGGTGCAAGGAATGACTTATTCATATTTTTTGTTTTGGTTATATGTGTGTGTTCTTTCTGTCTTCTGGAATTTTTAAGATGATAATTATAGTTTTCAAAGAGAAAGAGCACTAAGTGGATTATGTGAGTTTGACCTATTTAAAAATCAGAAAATCTTCTCCCCACTCTGCTTGTATCTTCCCTTGTTGGGTAGATATGATTGTTCATTTTTATGTAGCTAAATATATATAACTTCTTTCTTTATTTAAGTTAGATTTAGCTCCCGCATATGAGTGAGGAACATATGGTATTTCTTCTTTTGAGTCTGGATTAATTTTCTTAAAATGATATATTCCAATTCCATACCTTTTGCTGCAGAAAACATAATTTCATTCTTCTTTACTACTGAGTAATATTCCATTCTGTATACACACCACAGTTTTTCAATCCCCTCCTCTGTTGAAAGACATGTTGATTGATTCCATACACTTGCAATTGTGAAGAGTGCTACATTAAATATGGAAGTGCATGCATCCCTTTGGTATGATGATTTATCTTCCTTTGGGTATATTCCCAGCAGTGGTATGGTAATTATATTCTTAGTTCTCTAAAGTATTTGTATATTGATTTCCAAAGTGGCTGAACTAATTTACAGTCCCACCAGCAGTGTAAAATGGTTCCTTTTTCTCTGTATCTATGCTAGAATTTGTTATTTGTTTTGTTAATCTTGCCCATTTTTACTAGGGTGAGGTGGAATCTCAGTGTTGTTTTGATTTGCATTTTTCTAATGGCTAGGGATATTGAGCATTTTTCCATGTGTTTATTGGCCATTCATATTTCTTCTTTTGAGAGCTGTCTGTTCAATCTCATTCCCCAGTTATTTATTGGGTTATTTGCTATTTTGGTATTTGATTTCTTAAGCTCTTTGAATATTGTAGAAATTAGTCATCTGTCACATGTGTAAGGATGCAAAGATTTTCTTCTATTCTGTGGGGTCTCCCTTTACTCTGTTAATTGCTTCCTTTGGTGTAGAGTAGCTTTTTAGTTTTATGTAATCCCATTTGTTGATTCTTGGCGCAGTTTCCTGGGCAACTGGAGTCTTGTTGAGGAAATATTTGCCTATGCCTATGTGTTGGACTATGTTCTCTATCTTTCCTTCTAGTAGTTTTAAGGTTTCTGGTTTTATGTTGATGTCTCTGATTCATTTTGAATTGACCCTCATACAGATTGAGAGATATGGGCCCATTTTCATTCTTCTGAAAATGGATATCCAATTTTCCCAGCACCATTTATTGAAAAATGGAGTTAGAAAAAGGGGACAGGGGAGGGGTAACAATGTAGAGGGGTAAAGAGGGGAAAATCACAAAATATAGGATGCAACTACATGAGTATATAAAAAGATAATTGGGGAAAGGAAAAAATCAATGAAATCATAACCCATGATTGTATATGAATTTATTACATATTAATTTAAATTACTACTATTTTTTTTCTCTTTTACTTTATACTGTTCTGTAAAATATGTAATATGATGAATGTATAAGCAAAACTGATTTTTAAATTGCATAATAGATATAGGAGATGACTTATTATTCTGTACCCCACCATTTATAAATAAAATATAAAAAATAAAAATCAGTAAATCAGCCCAATTTGCTGAAAGAATACCCTGTTGATTTATGGGCCATCTACAAATGTATGTATAAAGACACTAAATTCCCTGGAGAGAATTTCACATAGTAAAGGAGACAGAGTATTAGATTAAAAAATCCAAATACAGATTTGAGCATTGAATAAAATATCTAATTACATTTGAAAGTACATTGTGCTAATTTATGTAAATACATAGAAAAGTGAAGCCTAAGAATCTTAATCATAGATCTTCAGTAGGAAAAACATTGACACCATAGAAATAAGGAAGATGGAATATGAGATAATCTGAATGAAATGGACAGAAGCCTAGTTTTCACACTGGATTACATGAGAGAAATATTTTGCTTCTTTTGGTGGCCCTGTTGCCTAATTGAATAACTTCAGACTTCTTTCCAGGAACTCAAGATTATTTGGAACATAGTGTAACCTATCTTCACAGCCATAGTGAATCGTTTTTGTAGGTTTACTTGATGTTACAGGTAAGAAATATCACTCACACTTTTTGTAGCTCATCATTGCTGTCCCCTTGCATCTCTTTGTTATATTCTGTATCCAGCCATCAAAACTTGTGAATTAAATATAACATCTGGCTCGGCATGTCATCCAATGTTTTATTTTAAAGATAAAGAAGTCAAGTACCCAAGAGTAAAGACACTTGCTCAAGGGCACCAAACTGGGAGAGCTGTGCTGCACTTGAGGTCACTCATTTTCGTTCAGTCATCTTTTACACCACCTCACACTATACTCCCTCTCAACAACCACCCTCTCAACAGAAACAGTGGCCCCTTTTCTGCTCCTTAATTAAATAAGATGGCATGACATTTAAGGAGTATACCCTTAGAATCAAGCCTGACATGTAATGTGAATTCAATCAATATATATGAAAAGAATGGACAGCTATCCCCAGGAGAGAGCACATTACTTCTGATTCACTGCTTGCTATGGTTTTACTTCTTGTTTACTATTATCTAGAATGACATAGTAGAACGAACATGAACTTTGGCACCCAGGATTTTCATCAATAACACAATGAAGGAGGTACTATTAGTTCTAATTTTATAAACAAATTGAGATTTAGAAAGGTTGACTAGGTTGTAAAGGGTCACTCAGCTATCAAATAACTGAAGAAGAATTTGAACCAGGTGGTCTGGCTCTGTGGCATTAAAGTGCAGATTTGTGTACTTTATTTTTCTTGATAGTCACCTGGGTCAAAAGTCATGACTTGAAGTGAAGTTTTGGTTTGGCTTATTTTACCTTAAAGGGGCTAGTTGGGTTGGCAAGAAGAAAGTACTTAAATGAAATATATTAAGTCATTACTCTGAAGGTCTTGCTACTCCTATTTATTTAAAAAATTGACTCAAAATTAGCTACACAAAGCCTTCTTTTCACTTCCTATTTCCCATTAAGTAATCAAATATAGGGTCTAGATTTTATTTGTTGGAAAGACTGTGGGTACCATTCACTCATAGTATATCAATGTCAAATAGACTTTCATTGACAAATTCTAATCTGTTAGATCTGTTGCTTTTCTCCTTGACAATGATTTTCCTTACAATACAAAGAACCACAGAATCCCATCCACATTCACACATGAGCTGAAATTACTAGCCCTTCACTCCACATATTAGAAATTTATTTAATGCCACTAAATGTACAACTGTGTACTTGTTGTTATTTGATTTCAAGGAAAAACTGATATACTCAATCACTGTGCTGTCCATTAGACTTTTTGGGATTAAATCTCTACTCAGCCCCTTATTGGTATTCCCTTAGGCAAGTAAGCTATCTCTTCTACTATCTCAGGGTCCTGTCCATAAAGAATAATAATAATAACTCTACTTCACAGAAGTACTTTTGAGGATAAAATGAGGTAAAATATATAAAACTTAGATTAAGCCTCCTCATATATTAAGTACTCAATAACTGTTGGTTATTATCACTAGACAGTTAAAGGTATATTTGAGAACTAGAAGTAAAATAAAGGAGTAATACCTTTGAGAATGTACATTTGTAAAAGATATTAAGGAGAAAACCCTTGGGATTTAAAAGTCACAGAATTACTAAATAATTTCCAGCTGAGCAATTACTTTAATATTGTGTTTATCTCTTCAAGTTAATTACTGTAGGTCAATGGTATTCGAATTCCAGGGTTTTGGTAGGATTTTGCTAGCATATAAGCAGAACACCTTCCACTTCTTCTTTTTTATCTTTCTCTTTTAATGTTTGATATTTTGCCGGTCATTGCTGAATTTAGTGGACCTGGATTCTTTTTGAAAATAAATCCCTTGATCCTGAAGGTATAAAAATCTAAGAGAACTATAACAAAGGTTTTCCTAAATTAAATTCCCCCAAATTCTTGAATCTTTACTATAATGTAGAATTGTAGGCAGGCAACAATCTTCAAATTTTGAATGTAACACATAATTTGACATATTTGCTATATGTAGTCTATAGAAACAATGCTTCTCCCTTGCCCCCAAAGAAAAAAAATATCAAAACAACATCATCATGTTGCATTGCCTTGAATCATTTAGTGGCTTCCCATTACATTGCAGATAAATATTAAATCTAAACACAGCCTACCTCCAAGCAATCTGTCCCCTTTTTCCCCTATACCCAGCCTTGTACCCCACCTCCACTCCCCACTCCCTCCAAATAGATTGGTCTGTTGATAACTCCTCAAATGAGCTATGCTCACTGTCTTCACAGAACATTTGCACACATTTTTAACTTGGCTGAAGTTTATTCCCAGCCACTTTTTCCTTCCCTGGATCTTCTGCCCATCTCACATGAATGGAAATTTCCCTCCTCCCATATTGTTTCCCATATTAACCACTTGCATAGTTGTGCATGGTGCCTTGAAGATTTCCCCCACCCTCACCTCCAGTAACACTTTGCACATGGCAGCTTCATATCAATCTAGGGTATTAGTAGCTCATCTTTTCTACTAACCTGTAAACTCCTTGGTAATAAAAATCTTATCTAAGTTCACTGTCTTCTCAGTGTCCAGCCCGGGGCCTGGCACACAGTATGTTCTTAATAAACATTATATATTGAGGAAATAAAACCAAGACGTTGAATGAATTTAGAAAGAAGACCAAAAAAAAAAAAAATCTTTAGACACAGAGCAGACCACTTCACATTTGACTATTTGTCCCTGTGACAAATTACTGGACAGAACAAGTTAAAGGGAGGAAAATGTATTTTGGTTCCTCATTTCCTATGTTTCAGTCCATTATTGTGGGCCTGTGGTGAGGTCAAGCATCATGACAGAGAGGGCATGGCGGGAGGAGAGATGCTCACTTCATGGCAGCCTGAAAGCAGAGAGAAACAGGAAGGGGCTAGAGATAAAATTCCCTTGGAGATCTTACCCCCAGTGGTCTATTTTCTCCAGTTAGGCCCCACCTGCCAAAACTGCCATTGCATTATGAATCCATCAAGGGGTGAATTTGTTGATTAGATCAGAGCCCTCATAATTCAGTCACCTCTCAGTGATTGGATCCACCAGCTGGGGCCAAGCCATCAACATAGGAGCCTTTTCAGGGACACCTCATATCCAAGCAATAACATTACATAGATGATTTGTTGTCAATATTTACAAGAATGATTTTAAAACTCTGCTTTACTGTGTTCCAGACTTGTATTTTTTTTTTCTTCAAATCTTGTGTGACCCACTTGGGTCTGAGAAAGGAAGGAGATAAGTGGAAAGCAAGCCACAGCATAGTTCCCTGGAGACCATCAGACCTACATCCCTGCTCACCGAACAGAATCATGTCCACCTAGTGGTTTTTACTGCAGAATTCATGAGCAATGGATTCAGAGGCTAGTAATAGTTTGAAAATCTGTGACACAGAATACAACCACTTACTAGTCAATTTTTCCCCACTGTCAGAGTAAGGCAAACTGTCTTTGGCAAAGTTTGTTTATTGATATAATTTTTCAACTCACTAAACTCTAGTCTTAATCTATAGCCACACTCTTATACATCTAAGTACATCAGAAAATACAGATTTTTTCTCTGGCTGTTTTTCTTTTATCCATCTGTCTTTCTTATCATAGATGGAGGTCCTTCATTGGTTCCTCCATTGCATGGAAGAAAATATTGAAATCCCTGACATTTAAGAAGTCTGTCATTATTTTTGGCCTGTAGCTGTACCACTGTGGCATCCAATCCCATCAGATCTCACAAGCTAAGCAGGGTGGGGCCTGGTTAGTACTTGGATGGGAGACTGCCTGGGAATATTAGGTGCTGTAACCTTGGGAGAAAGACCCAGCAATCCACCCCCAAAAAATCAATCAGCCATTGAAAACCCTATGAATAGCAGAGAAGCACTGACAATAGTGTTTCAGCTGTTGCACATAGGGTCATATGACACCAACTCCATGGCACCTAACAAAATCATTATTTTTATTTACCACTCCAGCATCCTTCCCCCCCACACTTGGGCTTTATATTTGAATCATGAAGCAAACCATTATTTCCCCCATTCCTGTGCCTGTGTGACTGCCATCATGTTTTTTGTTTTTCTTTTTGGAATGCATTTCCTCTGTCTGTATAATTCCTCAGTCATGAGCCACCTCAAATATTAACATCTGCTTTTCTCAGTCTTGATAATTTACCCACAGCCCTGCCTCATGCACCTCCAGGAATCCATGGTTTCAAATCACACTGTAGGTTTGAACATATCAAGTAATTTACTTTTTGTCCATCTTTCCTGCCTAGGCCATTATCTTCTTAAACTGAGACTCAGCTCTCTTTACTTCCTAGGTTACTGTTTTGCATAATAAACAGATACTGAGTGGATAGGAGGAGTTCAAGTCACTTTGAATAGTTCCTTGGCATTTAAACATTTTACACTTGTGATTTGAGTTCATGATGGAATTCCCCAAAGTGTGTGTTATATAGAATTTTTTTGAATCCCTATCAAAACATGTGGGAGGACTAGTACCCACAAAACACTCTTCAACTGGTTAGAGAGTTGACTCAACTGCTCAGACTCAGCATCTTCCACAGTTTTGTTGTTTCTATTTAAAGTAATATTTTACCAACCCTTGTGACACATACTGGGAATTCTAATGACTTTTTAAATTTAGAAACTTGAAGAACAAAGAAAGTGATATCCTTACTGCAAAATTAATCAGGCTTGTTGAGAGTATAGGTCAAGATCAGTATTCTTAAAGTATGTTCCAAGACTTACAGGTCCCTTGGGAGTCTGAACAAAAATGCTCATGATCAGATATGTTTGGGAACACGACATTCCAGGCCTTGCATTGGGATTTGTAGTGTATTCTAGCATATTAAATATCCTGAGAAATTCTTCAGTGAAGATATCTATTTATCTTTATTTAGCTCTACATTCCCCAAACACATTTGATTGTGAGCCCCGTGAACATTGTTAAGAATTCATTGTGGAAAAAGCTGATCTTGATCACCACATTCTCATTCCCATGTTTACCTTTTAATTACAGTAGTATATGTACATGCAAAGTTGAGATCCGAAGCAATTACCTGGGAGAACTCAAGCTAACATCATTTTTACCTTGAAGGGTCTATATAATGAGAACAAATTATCTTAGATGCTTCCTTGCTTGTTCTTTAGTATGAAATATATAACTGCTTAATTTTATTGTTCTCTGTGGTGATTAGGCATAAAATAAATAAATAACCCTTGTTGCATTTCATAACAGAAAAAACCACACTGATTATTTTGAATAACACAGTTTCTTTTCTACCCTATATTACTACATCTTATCACTGTTGCCACATTACTTCAGCAGGTTACCAAAGTTATTTTAATGGCACGAATCTTAATTTCAATTTAGAACTTGCTATCTAATGCTCTCGAGTCATAAAGCTGATTCTTAACATACACAAAGACACATAATCAAGAAGGCTAAACTAAAAATTCATAAAGAGCTTATATGACATGCAAATTTTGGTAGTGTACACATACATGTATGCAAGAATTGGCATGGTTGGTATCTAATAACAGATAGCTTTGTCTGTCGTGAGATTCAATCCAGAAAAAGCATAAAATACATAAGAATTATCAATTGAAAAATATTTTCTATAAGGATTATTCTTTCTTACTTATAATGCAGAACAAATTAGAATCCAATGAAAAAGGGAGTCTTATTTTTGCCAGCTTAAGAAAAATTACAGAGAACAGTGTTTGTCAATTTTCTAATAGATATAACTCCATTTTTTAGATAAATTCAGCTCATGCCACTCCAGCAGGGTCTATACTGCAAATGTACAAGTGGAAGCTACAAATGGGATACTGCTTGGTAAGTAGCATAAGATGGAAGTATCTGAACACTTAGGTTGTCACCTTAAAACACACTGTCGCACATTTTTCTTTACACATTTGAAACCCAACTTATCAACCGTAACAAGTGTTGTTATCAAAAGAATTTTGGTGCCTTTGTTCTTTCCCCTTTGCAAGTAAATTACACTTTTAGGATTTATTAAGACAAGAAACAATTTTTGAATAGCAGGTCAAAACTCTCTGCGGAAAAATTCTCATTACTTTCTAGCCTGAAGCAGTATTTACCACCCAATGTATCCATCTTTTTCCTGTTTCGTCTATATCTATATTTCCCGAATCTTGTTTCTGTGCCTAATGCTATAACAGTGCAGCAGTTTGTTCAAAGCAGCACTCTTATTTTTGCTCTTAGCCGGTGCTATACAAACCCTGATCAATTATTGAAGTAGAAGCCCCCAAGTAACATAGTCATTACTGCAGCAGGCTGGTAAAAATGGAACACTTTCAGCTATAGTATATTTACTCTAGAGTTTCAGCAAACAAACCAACAAGTTAAACTACCTTGTCTTCCATTGTGTTTGATGTACTAAAAGTTCCTGCTTCCTTCAAAGTCTTGCTCTTCATAAAGCATCTCTCTGAAAATTCCAGTTTCCCTTTTGAATTGCGGAAACCTTAATACTGATACAAATGAGTGATGTAATTTGGGCAAGAAGGGTTTGAAGGGCTGCCATGCCATGCCTACAGCCACATTATATTTCATAAAGTCTGCCTATGGTCTCATCTTCATATGGTAACGACACTACAATGAGTCTGTGATGATATTTAAAACAACAAACAGTATCACCAAGGAAAGTATTTATTACAGCTTTTCAGAAAAGTCATATTAGAGGTGGAGAAAATTTCTCATAAGGAGCAACAGCTAATCACATTCAGGTATTTTTTCTCTTTCTGTTGCTTACTCCATTATTCACAAAGGATTGCCAAAGATGCTGTAATTTTATTTTTTAAACTGCTCCCTTATTTAATTATACAGAATATATCTGAACAGGTTGCCAGAAAAGGCAACAAGTATTCATCTTCCGATGATACTAACTTGCATCTGCAGCCTCAATATGATGATATGTATATATTTCTCTTTTTTTTCATTTTAAATCTCTGTTCTGGGTTTTAAGGACTAAATGATAGTGAAGATAACTGGAAATGTTCCAAGGTTTTGATATGTGCTGTGCAGTCGAAACCAAAATTAGTAGTTATGCTCCAGAACTAATAATATTTGACATTTGTTTTTATCAATGCTGGAAGTTTGGGCAGAGAGTCCCAGCAAGTTTCTGAAAAGTTGCTAAAGACAATCTAAGAAACTGTTTTGAAATATTATGAATCTACAACCCAGTCTTAACTCTTCTTTCCCAGGCAAGCAAATAAAAGCAATCTGCATAACCTCTAAGCACCAAAGGTGAGCACATTATGAAAAACACTTTCATGAATTCATAAGTATGTCATCAAAGCCACTTGAAGCACTTTGATATTTGAATAGAAAAAGCCATGAATAAAAAGGCCATATGCATTTAGAAGCTTTCATAATTTAGGATCATTTATCTCAATGTGTTGTTATGAAGTGATGTTCATCTTTTTCCCTTATATACTCTTCATTTGTGAATAGGCCTATTAAATACAATAGAAAGCATAAAATATCTCAACTGAAATGTACAACAAATGAGGATCTTATCAAACATTTTTTAAAATATAAGGACATTTATACCTCTTGCATTATGAAAGTCAGATATATCTCATCATCAGGACAACTAAAGAAGGCTCTTTTTATATTTCCAGGCCACCGTTAGCGGGTAGGCAACAATATCACATTATTATTAGTTCCCATTCCCTTTCCTTATTTCAAAGACAGGAAATAATGTATTTGTATGTCCACTTCCTATAACATCCACTTCTTTGTTTGAATTGATATTATGATCTAAGCATGGTACAAATGGGTGAATGGGGGGATGATTTTATCCATAAAATTTATAAATTGGCTGAAAGAGAGATGGACTGTTTATTGATTCCAACATCTGCATTATTTTTTTAGGATTTCGTGGCATACAGCTCATAAAAGATAGCTTGTATAACAAGAAACATAATTTGAAAAAGTACTGAAAGACTCTTTAGAAATTCATGATTTGTGAAACGATTCTTTATTTAAAATGGATCTGGATAGTGGAAAAAGACTGACTGAATTTATGAGGTGTGAAGCTTATGTCTTATAATGATTACCATTAGAATCAAAATTTAAACCTGAGGTCAGACTTAAGAAATAATGTTAACCCTTCCTCTACTGCTGAAATACCTAGTTGCCTCCCTTTTTACCTCAGAACTTCTGAGCCTTTCTAAAATGGCTACATGTTTTGAATGCTTTTCTCATGTCCTTCTTAAGAGTACTTTGCGGTTGTAATTTCAACAATATTCCTTTAAAAAAGTTCAGCTTGATGATTAAAGGGAGGTGTATCTATATAATGCTAATTTAGATTTGACTGTTAAACTTTTCATTGTTCACTCACTCATTCATCAATTCTATTATCAGAAGATAACGTAAAACACATTTTATTGAGCTATTACTATGCCCTATGTGCTCACCTCAATTTTGACAAAACAAATAATGTATAAGATACTGTTCATGTTCTAGGGAGTTGATGGTCTATGAGTGAAAACAGAGATGAATTTTTACAGTTAAGGACCATCACAGAGATAAATAGGTACATGATATACTACTGGCCTTAAAAATGTTTGCTTTTTTACACAAAGGTGTGTTAGGAAAGCATTGGGCACAAGGATTTCACCAAGGGCTCTTAAAGGTAATCAGTTACAGTGACCACAAGAATAGAACATAACAACGAGTATATTGCTAAAATGTAGCTCCCAAAGGGAGACATGCATGTTTCGTTGTTATACATTATAGTGACATAGAAGACAAACAACTCCAGTTCATATATGGGTGTGTTTGTAGTAGGCAGACCTCTTCATGCACATCTGGTTCTGCTATCTACCTTTCCCTGAAGGAATGATTTCTTTACTTGTGAAGCTGAGATAAATGATATGATAAGCTCAATGGTCTCTATTTAAAGAAAAGCAGAATGAAGAGATCAACTTGCAACTCAGACCAAAGAAATGATATTTCTTAGGGAAACTGTGACATCTGTTTAGCCATAGTTACTTGAACATCTGTATAAGGAAAACTAAAGGGAGTATGCATGCAGTGTCAGGTACTTACATTAATGTGCAAATAAATACTTTCCCTATGGACATCCAAATTGATCTGGGGACATTGACAATTACCAAACATCACATTAGAAATGGAAAATTACAACTCATCCTGTGTATATTTATTGCCTAGAGGAGTTTTCCAATATATCACTGATGGAGAAATGAAACCTTGAGGACAAACTGAATTAGAAAAAAAATCATAATTCTATTTGGGTAATATGTTGAAATTGCATAATCAGTGTAGCAATATTATACATGTGCTACTTCAAAACTCTGAAGACATGATTCACTAGTTTTCTTTTTCCTTACACAACATCCCCAATAGCCTGAAAAAGACATGGTTTATTTAACTGTAAAGTGACAGAGACTTAGGAATCATACATGGCTAGTTACAAAGTATTTGTGACTTTAACACAAAAATTACTATGGCTATTTTGTATATTTGTTTTATACAGTGCCACTTGAGAATGTTGATTCTATTATAAAACTATATTTTATGTATTAAAATTTGATAGGAAAATGGTAGCAGAGTTATATCTAGAAAGATTTTTTTGGCAGGGACATTGAAATATTAACATTATACTACATTATTTATACTTTATAGATCCTGTAGGCCAATTTTTACTTAAGTTCTTCTCTTTTACCTTTGACAAATAGACACTAAACTTTGAAGTTTAATGTCAACTTTCTTTTTTCTCCCTCTAAAATTATTCTTAATTACCAGGCAAATTCCTTCAAGATATGTTTGTTCATAACTTTTATAGAATGGTTCCATGACTTTAGTGAAAGTTTTGCAATTAAAACTAAGCTGGAGATGGTGCTGCTGCTAAATTAGGAATGTGTTTTTTGTGTGTAAATAATTTGTATAAATTATGTGCCTACATATGTATATAATTTCTATATAAATTGACAAGTTTTAAAGTTTATTAGATGCCATGTTATATCGTAGTTTTCTACGACCATGTAACTGACATCAACTTAACAGCTGAAAGCCAGGAATCTTCTATTTCACACTCTCCTGGGTGAGGAATTTGCCCAGAGATTAGGTGGGTCTCCTACTAAGGTTGTAATCAGTGTGTTCTAGGATCTGCGGTCATCCTTGATGCTCACATGCCTTTTGGGAACATTCACTTCCTGTGGTTTACTCAGTTTTACAACATGCCTATTTGTTGGCTCAAGGCAAGTAAGAGGTTCTCCCTTACATTTGGGCCCTTTCAAAGGGCTCACCTAATTAAATGTCGTCCACAAAAGATAATTTCCTTTTTGAGTAAAGTCAGCTGCAAGGAGACTTCAATTTCATTCTCAAGATTCATTCACTATGTCTAAAAATATAATCAATTTCATCATCATTGCCATTTAATATAACCTAGTCACAGTGGTGGTGCTGGGATTTAGCTCATTTGGTAGAGCACTGCTCCCCACTTTCTGAGGAGCTGGGTTCAATGCCCAACACTGCAAAAACAAGATAAGGACATGGTAATCCACTTCCAAAGCATTCCTGAAACAGTCATTGAAAACCCTAGAGGGTCACTATGAATTGGACTCTACTTGATGGCACCTAACAACAACAACAAGTCATAGAAGCAGGATCAAAGGGTAGAGATGAGGGGAGTGCTATCAGAATTCTCTTACCACACCTTACCAGACCATGATGAAGTTATTGCGTAAACATTGGAGAGGGCATGGTCATATGGTTCAAAAATCAAGGAAAATCTTGGAGTATTTGTGTACAAAAAACACTGATACATTGTTTTCACTTCAATATCACAGGGCAAAAATGCCAGTGGTGCTTATACTCAGAAATAATATTGGAAACTAATTGAATAAATGTCAAAATGAATGTCATATAGAGTCAGGAAACTGATCATTTGAAATGAGCTATACTTGTTGGAGAAGCTGATATTAAAAATAGAAATCCTAAAAAATACAAAGGATTGGCTGAATGCACAGGAACTGGAGTTTTAGCTTATAAAATAGTTTATCGTTCTTTCTCAAGCATGCAACGCAGAACCAAGCAGACAGGAGTCTGAATTCCAGGTTTGACTTTAGGTAAGTTATATGACCCCTCTGAACTTCTATTTCCTTACTTATACAGAAAGTAAAAAAATAAATAAATAAAAAAGAACTATTTTGTAAGAATTGATCAGAGATTAGAAATCAGATTTATGAATTGCTTACTCATAAAATAATTAGAAAGAATAATGAAAATATTAAATAAGAAAAATAATTTGAAAATGATAAAATCC
The DNA here is from genome assembly GCA_007922755.1 of Pedetes capensis. Taxonomy (NCBI): domain Eukaryota; kingdom Metazoa; phylum Chordata; class Mammalia; order Rodentia; family Pedetidae; genus Pedetes; species Pedetes capensis. The sequence goes on along the minus strand of VMDO01006972.1, from coordinate 61,325 downwards.
CATAAGCTATAAATGATTCATGGCAAAATTTCCCCAGTGATATTGTCCATCACTGGTTGTTGTTGTTAGGTGCTGTCGAGTCGGTATCCGACTCATAGCAACCCTACATACAACAGGCCAAACACTATTGTCAGTGCTTCTCTGCTGTTCATAGGGTTTTCAAAGGCAGATTGATTTGGGGGAGTGGGTTGCCGGGTCCTTCTCCCAAGCTGCAGTACCTGGTGTTCCTAAGCGGTCTCCCATCCAAGTACTATCCAGGCCTAACCCTGCTTAGCTTCCAAGATCTGACAGGATCAGATGGCTGCAGGCCCATCATTGGTTATCTCTAATTTCTTGCCTTACTGTATTTGACATTTGATATAATAAAGGTGTCAGCAATATTAAAACCATTCTGAAACATGAAAGTTTATAAATAGTGGAGTAAATAATAAAGTTAGTCTTTGACTTGAATATTTATAATTTAGCATCACAAAAGTAAGGGGGAAAGTGGCAATTTTAGGGAGCATGAAGACCAGTATGAGAAATACTTAAAGGATTTACATTTGTTTTCTTTTTTAGTTATCATCATTCTTATTAGTGATTGTTTCTTGCATTTAATAAATAGTAGATGGAACATATTTTCACTGAATAAGGGTATTAGAGATGGAAAACATTTAAATCATAAAAGAATACCCAACAGAAAAGGAATGTTCATTACAGATATATACACCCCATAACAGTATAAGCTCAAAGTGATTTTTCTTAAAAAAACATACAATAACTCAAGGTCTCCAAACAAATGACTTAACATCTCAAAGAGGTTAAATTGTCTTGTAAGCGCCCAAAAGTTTTAATTCATATTTTATACTTTGGAAAAAAAAGAACATGCCATATAAATACCAGATTTCCTCCTTGGATTTCAAACATCTTCCATTTGATGATCATTTTAAGTGAAGTGACAAGGGAGGACTCTGGGAATATTTATTGAATTGTGAAAGAAGAAATGTGACAAACAATATACTTAAGCATTTTCCATTTATCTTCATCATCTGGTGACAGGATATAAAAACAATTGTACCAAAATGAAGTGTTTTGTTGAGGATGAGGCTCTGGAGTATTAAAAAAAAGGATTTATATTTGAGTAAATAAAATTCTGCTAGAATCAGAAATTGAAGAGTATTTGAAGAAATGCTCTGAACAATGGGAACTGATTATTCTTCATTTATACTGTCTTTTTCAAGCTAACTTGAACATATCGTCCATGAAATCTTGAGTCAAGTCAATATACAGCTGGGGAGGTATCCTAACTTTTAAGTTAACTACATATTAAATACATTTTCAATGTTGACTAGGTAAGCTGAAGCTAGTATACATTTAGCTGGCTTTCCTCTCTCATAGATATATCTCTGAAGCATGTGAAAAAATGTGGTTCATAAGAAATAATAAAACCTTGAGATTGACTAGTAAGTGTTCCTCACCAGCCTTGACTTCTGACCTATTGTGCACATGCTGGAGAATGAATCTAATTTTGAATATTCATTATAATCATGTTTTTTTAAAAAATACATTTTAATGTCACATAGAAAGAAAAGCTGTTCACGGGCCACAGCCTAGTCACTTAGGTTTACCACAGAGTGATGAAAATTCATCGAAATGTCAAGAGATCTGTATTTACCAAGTTTGATGAAGAAAATCTGACAAATACTATTTAAGATAAGTGGTGTTTTTTTCATAATTGTTTTCATATGGATGAATGAAAATCGAGTGCCATGTTACTTTGATGAATGCTAAATTGCTTAAAAATTCATATTTACACAATGGACCAGCATATAAACCAAATATAGGGTTATGGCTTGAAAATCATCATATAGATTTTCCCCAGCTAAGCTTATTTGTTCAAATACAGAAAAGAAAGTCCTAGTGGATGCTGAAACCTGAAATAACACATTCAATTTTACTCTCCCCACATTTCATTGCTAAAATGTAACACAAATAAGTATTAGGTTACAAAGTAATAAGTATTTTTTCTGTGAAGAATGGGTCAGACTTTCTATGTTGATGGCAATCCATCAAAGACAAATATAAATCATTTTAGCAGGTAATTCACCTCAGGAATTAAGTATGTAAACACCAAAAGAAAAACATAGACTATTTTTCTATTCTACAATGAATCTAATTCCAAAGAAGAAGAAAATTTGCTAGGAAAACAAAGTACAAGACAAACAATATTAACATTAGTAGATGTTATAACTACGGAAGGAAAAGAACACTTGCTATTTGGGTTTATTCCTGTAGTTCTATGTGTGAACATGTGTCTATATATGCATGGTGCACTGATAACGCAGTTTTATGTCAGAGAACGAAAACTACTAAGTGGTAGACTTGAACATTTGAACCCCAGTTGTGTGGGATGACAGAACATGGCCTTGACTTCTCTTTCATGCTCATATTCCTCCATGTAGTTTTCCCAGAGGTAATTATAAAGTGTTATTAAGAAAATCCTAAGAAAATTTACTGATACATGGCTCATTGCCTGCTGATGTAGGAATATTTTAAATTAGAAAATATAATAAAACAGATCAAAGCCTCAAATCATTTCTGATGTAAGATTGATTGCCAATCCTAAAATGAATTCCCTTGTACTTGTGGATATTTCATTTCTTTCATAAGAGATATGTGATTTTGCATGCTGAACAAGGGTGACCATCAGCTACAAGCCAAATTCATACATGCACAGACTTTCCTTGAGCCATCTCAGGGCAACACCCCTATCCACTTCATCAAATTTTAAATTCCCAAAGAAAGCTATTTTTATGACCCCATTCATTATCCATTTCCACTGTTTTTGGTGAGTACTCCACTGTCTCAAAAATAAATAATTCTCACATGTAGCATAAATTTAGCATATCTCCATTTTCTAAACTAAAACCATTCATAGAGTGTAAGGAGGTATGAATTAAGAAATATGCTGCAGAGTCAAGCATGGTGGTACACATCTGTAACCCAGTGACTCAAGAACCTGAGGAAGGAGGATCATGAGTTTGAGGCCAGGGGAAATGTGCAATTTAGGGAGGCCCCATCTCAGGATAAAAAATGAAAAAGGGGCTGGTGATGCCATTCATTGTAGAGTTCTTGCAAATCCTGTGTGAGGCCCTGGGGTAGGGCCCTTAGTTGAAAAAAAAAAAAAAAAAAAAAACAAAGAAAGGAAGGAAAGGAAAGGAGAGGAAAGAAAAGGGAAGGGGAAAGAGAGAGAGAGAGACAGAGACAGAGACAGAGACACAGAGAGAGAGAGAGAGAGAGAGAGAGAAGAAAGAAAAGAAAGAAAGAAGGAAGGAAAGAAAGAAAGAGAAAGAGAGAGATACTGGAAAAGCATACAGCGAAGACAGTCCTAGGAAAACTGAAAGGTGTGGGCAGAGGAAGCCATAGCGGGTCCAGTCTTTCAACTATTCAGCAACCAACATTATTTTCAAAGTCAACAATGCCATTAATCTTAGAGAGACAATGAGTTGGCTGATAACTATAAGTATAAACCTGAGAAGATAAGAAGTGAGTAAGAAGAGAAGAGGAACAGTATGGGCTACCTGTTAATGGCATCACCTTTCACCTTAGCCATTTTTCCAGTTATCAGGACAAACATTTCACACATGAACTCCTTTTCTTCCCCCTCTTGTACTACATCCAAACATGATGAAACTCAGACAGAAAGTAAATAAACAGTTCAATGACAGCAGTCTTTAGTCTAGGTCCCCAGGTCATCCTGTCCATCATAATACTAACCTTTGAGTTTCCCCATCAGCTAGTTTAAAATCGAAAAGCAGTAAAATTCACTTGAACCTCCAAATGCCAACTAAATGAAAATGTTTAATTTTGTAAGTCCTTGCTATTTTTATTAAGTATTTTGTTAATTTTCATGTCATATTTATTGTTATTGGTACTAAATTATATTCCTGTAGTTATTAGGAGGCCCATCACTGCATTATTAGATTAAATAATCATGTTCTATTATTTCTGTACCATTCATATTACAGTCTACAAGTCAGCTATTGAGAGTAGTAAACATAATAGGTTCTCTTTGCTCATAGAGCAGCCCCTTTTGCTAAAACTACGAGGCTTTTATTTATTTATTTATTCATTTTATTTACTTATTTATTATTTTTTGTGAAGTAACACAGGAGTTCCTGAGTCCCATCAGTCAGTTTCACAGAAACAAATTGGACAGAAGCTGACCCACTGTGAAAGCCCAGCCCTCGTGCATATCTAGAAGCTGAAAGGAGGGTAGGTAGATGATTTAGCAGCTTCATAGGAATTAGATGAAAACCACAATCAAAATAAAATGCAGAAGCCAGAGGCAGTGGCGCACACCTGTAATCCTAGTGACTCAGGAGGTGGAGGCAGGAGAATGGCAAGTTCGAGACCAGAGGCAGTCTGCGTAATTTAGTGAGACTCTGTCTCAAAAATGTATGGAAATGGGCTGAGGATGCAGCTCAGTGGTCTAGCACATGCAGGAGCAAAGCCCTGGGTTTAATCCCCAGTACTGCAAAAAAGAAAAATAAATAAATAAATAAATAAACAAATAAATAAATAAATAAAATGCAGAAGAGAGAAATCTTTGAAGGCGTGGAGTTTAGGGGAAAATGACAATGAACAAAAAAGGAAAGAATATTTTTATAGATAGAATGATTTTAATTAAAGCCTTTTATCTACATTCAGAGGACACCGGTAAAAGTCCACTGCAGCTATATTAAGAAAGCTATTGCAATGGATGCCTGTATGTGTACAGCATGTGCCTCTTCTCTTGAGGAAAAGACCATTTCCTCTCTCAGTCCACGGGGGTCAAGACCTTCCATACAGGGACACATGATCCCAGGTCAGGAGAAAATTTCACTTCTCTGCCTATAGTTAGTGATTCAGGGAGCAGCACATGACCAGAGCCAGGCCAAGGAAGAGCACCCTGGGGACCTTTTGCTGAAAGTTAAAGGCTACAAGCAGTCTCTTCTGTGCTGATCACCTGAGTGCTGAGCTGCATGTTAGTCTGAATCATGTTTAAGTGGAAGCCTACTTGGAAATAAAGCCAATAGACAAGAGGAGAGGGGCTTGGTGTTTAATTGGTGATGTGCCCTAACCAGAATATAAATTAAGACCCAGATACTTTCTAAGGATGTGTATTTCTTTTCATTGTAAGTGACTTTATATTTTGTCTTTATTTCGTTCCATAATTGAATAAATTTTAACTTAAAAATATCAAGAAGTAACTATCATTTTAACTATTAGTTTTCAAATTACTATCAATTTAATAAATTATGAGTTATTATTTTGTTTATAAAATGCTAACAAATATATACTTTGAAACCAAAACAGACAAAATATGTTAAGGAAGGTTTAAACTAAATCATAAAACTTTACATGAATTAGCATTAGGCATAGGCACTTAAACTGCCCTGTGTGCATACATTTTATTTAAACGTGAGCATCACTATTCGAGTTCTCTAAGGCCTTTTCCTTCCTATCGAAATTCAATGGGTCTCCTATCTGATATCTTGCCCTTCCCAGGTAGCGGGCTCCTAAAGATCAGGGCCAGGCAGCCAGGTGACCAGGACTGTCCAGGGTAGTGCCTGTTGTTCCTGCCACAGGTTGTGGAAGCTATTGGGCTCCATACAGAAACCTCGTGCTGTCCGCTGGTACTGCACCTCAGAATAACTGTACCCAAACAACCTCATCTCACCAGGCAAATCTATTGTTACTTGTCATGAGCTATGCTTCCTCTGCAGCACTGACTAAAAATTCCTTTTTGTTTAAAGTCTCAATTATTCACCTTAGAGCTTTTAAAGTACAATCCCATTAACCCCCTTTTCCAACACCCCAAGATACTGCAATTGTCCAAGGCAAAGAATGTGTAGCTCCCCTTTAGACAACTCAGATAATTCCCTCAGGCTGCTCTGTCTACACTCACCTTTAACTTTGCTCTGAAATTTTCTCCCATACTAGCATATTGTTGATTTCATTCCCAAACTCCTGATTTTGCTTAATATAATTATATTCTAGGGCCTCCCTCCCACCTTCCTTCCTTTTCTTTTCCTTTCTTCCTTTCTCTACTTCCTTCCTTCCTTTTTTTCCCCCCAAGACAGCATCTCCCTTTATAACCCTGATTGTCCTAAAATTTGCTACATAGCCCAGGCTGGCTACAAACTTGCCATCTTCCTACTTTAACTTCCTTAGTGCTGGGCTAATAGGTATGTGTCACCATGTCTTGCTTGCCTTTTTTCTTATTACTTCTTCTCAGTCTGTAGCCAAGTGACTTCCAGGATATTTTTGTCCACACTTCCAGGCTCTGTCCCAGTGCTATGCTAGTATAATGTTTACCACAGATTCTCTGGGGGAAAAAAATGACCGACTTTGTAGCACTCACTGATTTCCATACTGTGAATAATCCCACCATGAGCAATTCCAAACTGATAATGTGATGTCACTGAATGCGGAGTTGGGAAGAAGAGTGTACATCAGCCCTGCCACCAGTGCCTGTCCAGCTGCTATCCTGGTTTTCGCCTGCTAGGAGGCAGGATATAAGAAAAGGGAATTGGTACAGCTGAAGAATGCAAGTCAGCTTATCTATGTTATATTAGTACCTTTTTTTTGTTATCACCCACAGTTTTAATTATCTCTTATTGAGTCCATCTGTCTCTTTACCTATGAAGAAGGGAATAGAGATGAGGACAGAAGTTTTGTGTTTTGTGCTGTTAGGAAAGGTTATAATAACATCTATTACAATACACTTCTGAGAAAAAAATGGTAGATTAGTAGAAATGTTATTTTTATTTACTAATAAATAGCTGATTTTCATCTATTACAGGTAACAACTGAAGATCATTTACATGTCTACTGGATTTGGTGTAATCTACGGGGAGTATTTCTGACATAGCCCTTTCATCCTCTTTGAAGTGCTGCATTCCCAATGAGTTATATATTTAGCTATCCACCTGTTATTTATTATTTTTGTTTACAGAAAACCATAAGTGCACAGAACCCATAAAAGGTCCTATAAATGTGAGTTTTCTAACCCAATTAGGAATACAATACCTTGGGCAACAGACAAAATGTGCAAAGAGATGGAAATATTTTTATAGCACAGATCAGAAGAGAGTTTCATAAAAGCAGCAGAAAAAAGAATATAAATAAAAGGGTACGTGGTTTGGGGAGGACAGGATATAGGAATGGATTACATTATTTAAAATATGAATTAATAGGATTAAATGGAATAAAAATAGAGCTCAATAAAGGAATACTTTTCAGATATGTAAAAAGGAAATAAAAGTGTCAAAAATGGAAATAGAGCAATCAACCTAAGAGCATTATGAAAATGTGTCATAACAAATAAACTATGGGTTAAGAGACCAGTAACAGATTACTAGGATCAGTACTCTGGAAAAAAAAAATGAAAAATCTATCAGAAGAGAATTCTGTGGATTAGAAGAAATTAAGGAAAAATTACTTAATGTTAAATTTACATATAAGGTTCAAGACTGAAATATTTATATGAAACCTTTCTACGTGATCACTTGAGAATTTATTAGTTAATTGCTTAAAATATATTATTTTGTTAATATTAACAACATTAATTTATTTGATGAGCAAATATTGAGCATTAACATTGTCAAGATACTATAGCTGGTACCAGGGGATGAGAAGACAAGTCATATGTATTGACATGGTCCCATTCAGGTATGAAGATTAAGAGTTAAATTATGTCACAACCTCATAATGATCTTGTTGCTAGGTGCCATTGAGTTGGGTCCAACTCATATGGACTCTCCTATGGTTTTCAATAACTGATTGTTTCCGGAGTGGATTGCCACATCCTTTTCCCATTTTTGGGGTGCTGATGATGGAACCCAGCCCCTCAAAGAGTGAAGAGCAGCACTCTACCAACCAAGCCAACAACATGACAACATATCCAGCTCAATTTTAATATTCTCATTTTGGTTAAGAAAATTTACTCAAAAAGAAGAAACAAGGAAGATTCTAAGATTTGTGACTGTGAGGGACTTACTGTCTAGTAAACAAGGGCACTTTACAACATCAGAAAAGACACTTTGTGTAGACTGTTTAAAAAAAATGACCATTTACCTGGAAGTGAAGTTATGGCTTTTGCTGAGAAAATGATAATAAACTCCTATTTTTAGTTTCCTAATTGCCATGACCTCTATGTTAAGAGGTGTCACAATAACTTGAGCCTTAAATGAACATAAAATGATGATATGTTTGGAAGGATTAGTTTCTACACAGGTTATGTTATTACCTTTATAGTTCTGATTGTGGGAAAGTTTTGTGTGTCTTTTTATGAGCCATAATAGTGATGAAGATATTGATAGCAATTACTCATATAGTATTTTTCCCTGCTATGTGCTTTTCTAAACTTTCATATATTATTAGCTTACTTAACATTTTATAGTCAAATGTTACCCCTTAACTTAGGTTACTTTCCATATAAAACAACCATAAGCTAGTTAGTAGCTGTCTTTCTAACTATCAGTTTCACAGGTATAAATAATGCTCCATATATTTCAACCTGAAGCATGCCATTTATCCTTGTATAATGCCATCATCTTGTTATCTACTTGTCAAAAGGGTCTTCCTTCCTTACACTTTCAGTCACTGAAGTCACTCTTTAATTCCGAAAGAATCTATTATGTGTATTTATGCCTCCATATATTTATTCATTAGTTTATTTCTAAGCTGCATTGGATGTCTCTAGAAGAGATCCTTTTGTGTGCCACTTCCGAGGAGGAGAGTGGGACAGGGTCTTGCTGGCCTTGAACTTGCAGTGTTCCTTCTGTATCAGCTTCTCAAGTGCTGGGATTATAGGTGTACACCACCATGACCAGCATTCTGTAACAATCTCAGACTCTGCCACAGGGCATTCATTAGGTGCTCAACAAGTCCGTTTGATGGTACAGGCTTACATATACTAAATATCCTAGATCACTCATCTAGTTCAACATTCACTCAAAAACTGACTTAGCCCTTTTTGTATATATACTTGGAGCTTTTCTAGAAACGGGTGACAACAAAGATAAAATCACTGCTTTCTGGATCTTATTTTTCCATGTGAAGACAGAAAGCAAGCTATTTAATAATTTGATACAATATGTTTATGAAGAGTGCTGAGGACTATGCCATCGAGTTGGTATCCGACTCATAGTGACCCTCATAGGGTTTTCAATGGCTGACTGTTTCGGGATTGCCTTGGGAGTGGGCTGCCACGTCCTTCTCCCATTTTTGCAGTGCTGGGAATCGAACTCGGGACCTCAGAGACTGCAGCACAGCGCTCTACCAACTGAGCTAAATCCCAGCCCGCTGAGGACTATAGGACTGTAAAAATAATTCAGGATAAAGTTGGAGAGAAAGAAAAGTAGGTGGGGAGTGTAACTTAAATTTAGAGGTCAGGAGAAGTTATTGGGAGATATTACCATTGGGCAGAAACACCCAATATTGTTATACTATAATCATGTATGAGACTGACTACTTATGGGAAAGTATAATATAAGAAGAGCGGATATAGAACCTAGACCAGCTGGATGTGATGGTGCATACCTGTAATCCCAACAATTGACTGGAAGAGCCACATGAGCAGGCCAGCCTGGTCTACATAATGAATTTCAGAGCTAGCTTGGGCTACATAGGGAGACCCTGTCTTAAAACAAACAAAATATATAGCAAGAACTGGTTAGGAAGCTATTTACTGTAATGTATGCTGAAAATAATGGTAGAACTCTGGCTGCATTATAACGGTTGTTGGATTGAATTATATTATAAACACAGTAAGAGTACATATTTGGAAAGAATTTAAAAAAATTCATGTTATGGATTAGATATTGTGTTGTTGTTAGTTGCCTTCCAGTCATGTTCAACTAATAGCAACCCTCATAGGGGTTTACTCACCCTCATAGGGGTTTCAAAGGCTGATTGTTTCTAGACTGTCTTGGGGGTGGATTGCCATGTCCTTCTCCCATTTTAGTAACCAGCATCTGGACTTTGATTCCAATGAAAACTCAAATGAAACTTTCCCCAAATCATTGCATTTTCTTTTTCAGGTTTGATGTTATTGTTTTTACAACTAGTTAGACTTTGCCAGGCAAAGATAAGTCCCTGGATATTTGTATTGCTTCAGTGTACTCTAGCACATAGGTTGGAGTTGAACATGTAACTAGTATTCAAGAAGTTCCCAGAATTTAGCATGCATTCAAATTTCTGAGAAGCTTGTTAGAATACAGGCTGACTCAGCAGGTGTGAGGTGACCTAGAATTCTGCATGTATAACAAATTCCAAAAGATGTCAGGGTTGCTTCTCTGAGGACCACATTTATGTAACAAGGATCTCTGATGTTTTGATTGATTGGTTGGTGGGTTTGTTGATTAAATAAACTAGAAGGAAGGTAAGATGGTTAGAATTTTCTTTAGGTAATACTTCATTTGTATCAATTTTAGTTAAAAGTATTTGATGTTTACAAATAAACATTTAATATATATCTAATTCTTAGGGCATTAAGGTGATTCAGAAATGTCCAACATGACTCCGGTCATTTTCTAGGTTAAAAATGTTGGAAAGAGTAGATTTTGGTGGTGTTTTATTGGTGCTATTATTTCTATAATGACTGTTAATATTGTTCTGTAACTGTTATTTCTGATGAAAGGAAACCATGGAATGAGAGCATTTTTTTCTATGTCCACATTAGCACCTGGGGAGCTTTTATAATGTACAGACAGATGTGTCTCACACCTTGCCAATACATAAAGGTTCTGCTATCTCTGTTTTACAAAAACTACCCCAGCAATTCTTGTGTTTAGCTGTGTTTGGGAGCTGCATGTATATCTAAGTAAGCTATCATTATTAAAACACTATCATGATTCTAAGATAGATGACATCTTAACAGAACTGGCTAAGGACAAATTAAGAGAATTAGATTTTTAAAGTAAAGTCTACTTAATTCTTTCTAAAACGTACTCTATAAATAAAATCCTAAATATAGCACCATGAGGTTATATGTATATATAGATACCTATTTTAAAATACATTTGTTGTTAAGTACAGTCAAGTGGGGTCCAACTCATAGCTATCCTCTGTACAAGAGACAAAACACTCTCCAATAATGCCATGCCCAACACTATTTTCAGTACTTCTCTGCTACTCATAGAGTTTTCAATGATTGATTGTTTAGGGAGTATGCTGCGAAGTGCTTCTCCCAAGCCTACAGCACCCTGTATTCCTAGGTGGTCTCCCATTCAAGTACTAAAAATACATAAAAGAATATAAATGGTGATTACCAATTAATAATATCTGCTAGTTAAATAAAATATCTTTTCCATTTATATGTCTGATATATTGAAAACTTACTTGCTTAGAAAAGTATCAAGTGAAATATAATTTTTGCCACAATAGTTCTTTAATGTTATAATCCACAGTCCTCTTTGAAAAATCAAATGTTGTTGTTGTTGAGATATATTTATATGCTTCCATATAAACAGAAATTCTGAATAAAAAAATCACATGTTTTTCGTGTGTTACGTAGAGGGAATATATTAAAGCAGGGCAGATTGGAGGGATTAAGGCTTCTTATTAATTAAGTCATTTGTCAAAGTTTTTAAATTCAGCTGAGATGAGTGAAACTGCATTGTAATGTCAATAATCATAACAATTTTCTTAAGAATTTCATATTGTTCCTAAATGCCACATGCATTTTAAGGCCTTTATCCTTTCAAAGTTAAGCCTTGAATATTATTACTTATAATCTAGATATAATTCATCCCTATTGGCTTAGGGATAGCAAATGCTTTCCTGAAACTGTTTTCAGGGAAACTTAAGAGATTTGTAAGTTTCCTAAGAATTTGTTTCTCCTGTCCCAAAGACTAGAAAGTTTAATTTATTCTTGAGCATCCTTATTGACTGAGAATAAAAGTTGACCCCATTGCAATTCTATACCAGAATCTCTTGTCCAAATGGTGAGCCCTGAGAGAATCCTGTGGGACAATGCACTTCTCAATATGGCCAAGAGAGTGAGTGGCAGTCCTCATGGAACCCTCTCACTTCCCAGCTATGTCATAGCACACGCCTGGTCTTGGTGCAGTGAAATGGCGGTCTTGTCCTGATAAGAGTTAATTGTAAAGGTGAGTTATTTGGAAACTCTTTTCTAGCTTTAAATGTCACGTAGCATTTTTGGATGAGAAATGCATTTTTTTAATTAAAAATAAAATAAAATTCACGTATGTTGAAGTATTATAAAAGATTGGTTTCCTCCTTAGCAGAATGTAGGCTCTGGCAGAAATATGGTTTCAGGTGTGGGTGTAGGAGGGAACCAAACTTGGATGAAGCAGGATTTTATCTTCCTGGGGTGGGCTGCCAGTTAAATTTCTGCAAATAGCAATGTCATAAAGCATGGTTTGAGAGAAAGACCATGTGCTTTCTAGAGTAGCAATTGGGAGAAAAACAACAAAATTGCAAGGAGGCTACATATAAAAAACAAGTTTACTCTTCATCCACCTTAAGTCTTGCAAAATAAAAATTCATTTTAAAAATATGCTTTGTATAATAACTTAAAAAAATCTGAGTATAACAGCATGAATCTTAAAAGTTCCAAGAGTGCCTGTTTGGTGTAGTCTGCTATCTGAGTACTAAGATATAAAGGTTAATTAAAGAAATGACAAGTCTCTGCTTCCCTAACATGGCTAAGGAAGACACATTAGCAAAGCCACATACAAAGCTGAACAGCAATTAGAGAGAATCAAAAAACAGACACACAAAATGGAACCTTTGGCAAACCTAAAGATAGGCTCTACCTCAGCATCTGTCGTTATGTTACAAACATCTAAAAACCTTACGTTTCTGATTTTTTGCTTCTGGTTTCACTGACTTACCCTTCCCCCTCTACACACAAACACACAAAGTCTGTATCTCGTTGTTCCCATGTAACCAGGTGAAGAGGAGGAACATTAAAGGAAGTCATTCAAGGTGACAGAAGAGAAATAACTGTGTGGTAATAACTAAGAAAAAAGTTAGGAGTAGTGGAAAATAACAGTAGTTTGATGTTAAGAGGTTGAGATACAAGGAGAGGGGGCATTTGATTTTGTAGTCATAAAATTCCTGATATCATTTACTTGCTTATCTTTCAGCAAAGTAGTCAGCAGTTCTCTCAGTGTTTCTTCTGTGTCTGCTGTAGCTCAAACTCTGTAATTCAGTGAACTTCCTATTTATTTATTGTTCTGTCTTCCATATTATGCTACCCAAGCTAAGTTTTTCTCTTTTTTTCCATCTTGTCAGTATTTTTTTAAACTCTCCTGAGTCATTTTTAACATACAGTTAGGAATTTTTCCAGCCACTTGAAAATTCTATCCTCTTTTCCTGCCATTTAAAATACAGTATTACAGTAAATTACTGCTACTGGGAAGAACATTCTGACTTGATCAGTGCAACCATGGTGTAAAGTGTGATAGACAGAATTCAAACACTAAGAGGACAGTCTCTAATTTCATATACCATTCCTAAAAGATTAGTACACTAAGTGTATATTTAAGACATCAGGAATATATCTGCATATATTTGATATTACTATCCAGTAATTTGTTAACTATGACAATTTCACACAGAAATCCTTTTGTTGGAAACTGAATTTCTCGTGTAATAATTAGCTGTGGAATATTACCCCAAACAGGTGTCTGTAGCCTGTCAAAGTCAGAACAGGTGATTTAGAATTAGCGTATTAAAAGAACTGTGAATTAGCGAAGCAAAAACGTGTTAATTTCTTGTTCCATCTGTTAATATGAATTCACTGCCAAATATTTTACTTTGTAGAACTGTGCTGGGATTGGCAAGAATATACACTATAAAAAAAGTTTAAAGGCCTGAATGTTTTAAAATCATGACATACGTTACAGCAAAAATAACTTCTACATTTTTGAGCATGCTTTTTTTCTTTTTTATCTTTGAAAAAAATAACTGCAGAGATTGCCATATAATATAGAAAGTTAACTAAAGAAAACATACGATCAAATGTTAGACCTTTAAAACAAAAATTGGAAGAAAATGTTATTCAAGAATGTTTGATTATAAATGAAGACTAACTCTTCAGTGCTACTTCTCAGATGCATCTGAGAACTATTCTGATTGCTGAAAGACATAGAGGAAAATATCTGCTGCTACCATGCAGCTCATATCCAATAATATCCTATTATAGAGAGATGCCATTATAGAAAGAGAGATTTTTTTTTCTATCTAGATAGTGTAATCCTTTAAAAGATTATGGTGCAATTTAGGTCACTAAACCACAATCTCTATAGAATTCCTTCATCTATTGTTCATTAGCTTAGTTTTGTTTCTTCCCCCAAATTCCACTTGGATGGGTAAAATCAAAATACATTATACCCTAAACTCCATATGCATGCCTGTCACTGTATATGCCAGTGACAGTAGTGTAACATGAAGAGTAAGAAAAGTGCCCACTATAAAACATAACCAATTCTTTATATGTGTCATCATTCCTACCCATAAAGGAACTTGGCCCTCAAATGCACACATTTTGATTCCAAAAACCTTAAGGGAGACTGGGACTAATGAACTATTGAACCAGTTTGCCATCTTTATATCTCTTTTCTTTGCAGGAAGATCCATGGGAGAAGAAAGGGACTTGAAGGGAATTGAAATCTGTGAGCTTAGACATATGCTAAGAGTACAGTTAACTTGAGTTACTTTTTCCATACTGCTGAATTGGGTCCTGAATGAGGCAGTTTTGTGACTTAAACAGATTTCACTAATTTTCCTTCCTTGCACATTTAAAAAACAAACCACACTCTCCCATATTGCTGTTTGGGTTTTAACGGAGCTAAGGCATGCACACCCAATTACTATAAGTACTTTAAGTAAAGCTTAAAGATATGCAGCATGTTCTTAACTGCAAATGATATGATGGGTAGTGTCTTTCCTCTCTAGTTTTATGTCACATCCAAGAGATTAATCCTCTCATGAATCATCCATAATGACTAGAATAATTTGGGTATCTGAATGAAATTTTTCAAATTATTTATATCATGAATTCACAAGAGTATGAATGGTGGGTTATGCAAATACAAACTATGCTTACAAAAGCTAAATACAAAAGAAAAATAAAAGAAAGGATGAGGAAGAAAGTTAAGTTCCTATTTCTAAAACTGATCATCACTGAATTGACACACTTTATCCTTATTACTTGAATAGTGTCTGGTCGCTGTTTATGAAACAGTTAAGTGAAACCCTTATTGTTTCCAACAGTTCAATGGAAAAATAATCATTTTTTTGTACAGGTTATAGCAAATAGACCAAATTCTTTGAGATGTGAGATGCTTACATGATGTGAGGTTCATGATATTTTAAGAAAAAGAAATAAAAATATTTAAATATAACCAGAGATATTTTTCCTATTTGAAGCAAATAGACTGAGCATAAGTTTTATAATTCTTCCTAAACATGATCTTAGACAAAAGATAGTACTTCATTTATCATCATATTTAAGAAATGTGGTGGTGTTGTATAGAAATCATTGACGAAACGGTTTCAAAATTCTATATCATCAGCCTAAAATCTCATATAAAACCATATAATGCATAAAACATTTTATGGAGTTCTAAATTATACAGCACATCAAAGTTTTAGTTGACTTATCTGAAAAGACATTTTTTGGTATGTAAATAAAAATGCAAAGAGAAGAACCTGTCAGAAAGTAAATAAAATATGTAAATAAATAAAAGGTAAGGCAGCTATACTTTTTATATAAATAACTGTGTTAACAGAGCTTTATGCATATTACAATATATTCAGATGCATGGCTTTTGCAAAAATAAATTCATTGCTCCTCTCCAAAGAATGGATTAAAACAATTTATTTTATAAAATTTGGATAGATAGGATAAGAAATGTAATAGCCATCCATGGAAAATAAATATAAAAATTATTCAAGCTCCATCTACTTTATGTTAGTAATGAGATGCACTTCATTCAAATTCCTTTCAATTGAAACAGTGCTGAGGAAGCAAAAACATGATTCTGTAGGAAATGATTTCTAATCTTCATGATAACATACCGATATAATACAATTATTTACAATTGACTAAGAGTTAATTTCAATAGTATAACATCTTTCTTGCAAAAATGTCAGCTTTTATTGATGAGACAAACTAAGAATAAAACATTTTTACTTGTAGTATTACAGTGTTGTTTTTCATTCTGTTAACCAAAACAACACAGTAATACTGTAAACAAAAAAAATAAATAAATAACATCAGACTGCTTGTGTTTGCATGATTTTATCAGCAACCATAAGCAAGGCAATGAAGTACATTAGCTGTAATTTTGGAAAACACTCAGTTCTTTTAGATTATAGTCATGCTGTATTCAAAATAAGTGACCATTGGTCTAATTGTGTTAATTATCTGTTATGCCAAGGGAGAACATAGAATAATTTAAAATGATCACGTATTCAAAATACAATAAAATTAAATATTATGCAAGAGACAAAATTATCTGTATCTATATAACTATCAACCTATCTATCATCCACCTACACACATACACAAACAGCCCAATCCACATATATACATATTTCTCAAACAGGATCTAAATATTTGGAGAAGCATTATTTGCTACTACCATCCAATGGGTAGAAGTCAGGGGTGCTGCTAACCATCATATAGTACACAGGACTCCCTCCCACAACAAAGAAATATCTGGTCCAAAACATTGTGTGCAATTACATAGAGACATCTTTATTATGTTCTTAGAGATTACCACTTGCCCTCTCTTAAATGAGAAATATAAAATATTTACATCAATGACCACTCCTTAACTACTGCACTAGTAAAATCATATAACTACCAAGATAGAAGAGCAGATTTATTCTTAGCATCTGGCATTCTCTATACCAGGCCTCACAAGAGGCATGGTCCTATAATGGCATTTTCTTATTAGGTGTCAAGGAATTGTGTCCAACTCATAGTGACCCTACATGCAACAGAACCAAACACTCCCTGACACTGCCATACCTGATATTCATAGGGTTTTCAATGGCTGGTTGTTTGGGGAGTGGGCTGCCAGGTCCTTCTCACAATCCTACAGCATCCTATTTTCCAAAGTGGTCTCCCATCTAAGGAGTAATTAGGTCCAGCCATGCTTAGCTTCCAAGATCAGATGGGTTGCCAGGGTAGTATGACTGTAAAGGTATAATGGTACTAGTCTAGTCCAATCTTCAGATTTAAATAGTTGGTAAATAACTGGGTAGGTAAGCTAAGTGATTTGTGTACTCTGGCATTGTGATTATTGTTAGGAGCCCTGGAGTCAGGTCCTACTCATACCAACTGTATATATGTCCACAGGATCTTCAATGGCTGATTGTTTTGGTAGTGGGGTTCCAAGTACTTCTCCCATTTTCGTGGTGCTGGGGATTGAACCCAGGGCCTCAGAGCACATGAGGCAAGCACTCTACCAACTGAGCTAAACCCCAGACCCATCTATACTCATGTGGTTGTTAGATGCCATCGAACGGGGTCAAACTCATAGCAATCCTATGTACAACAAAATGAATACTCCGTGCCATGCACTGCACTGTCAGTGCTTCTCTGCTATTCACAGGGTTTTCCATGGCGGTTGTTAGAGAATGGGTTGCCAGGTCCTTTTCCCATTTTTGTGGTGCTGGAGATAGAACCCAGGGCCTCAGAGCGAGCAGAGTAACACTCTACCACCTGAGCTAAACCCCAGCCCCATACATTTGCATAGCTGGGTTTAGAGTGGATCTGCCTGTCTGCCTGCCTGTCTTCTTTCCTTTCTACCTACCTTCCTTCCTTCCTTCCTTCCTTCCTTCTTTCCTTCCTTCCTTCCTTTTCTTTTTCTTTTTTCTGTGTCAGGGGCAGGAGAGTTGGTGATAGTTGAGGATAGTCGAACTTAGGGCTTCACGTATGCCAGGCAAGTGCTCTACCACTGAGCTGCCCTGAGCTGGATTTTCTTGACTGTTTATTTCAGGAATTTTATTTATTTAATTAATTATTTAATTATTTATTGCACTAGAACTTCTGCTCTCAGCAGAGCCAAGCATAGAATGGCATCTCTGTAAATGTGGAATTCCATTGTTTGTGTGTGTTTTCCTACATCTCGGCTAAAATGTCAACTTGCTTTGAATGGGATCTTTGTTGTTAAATTATAAGAAATAAAGATAGGCCATGAAGGAAAAAGGTTGATTCCACAGGTATAGTCCCCATTAGTCACACATATCTTCACTGAGACATTTAAATATATTTTAATATTATACTTTCATTTTTCTATTAGATGTCATTAATGGCAACTACAATAATGAAAATTCCTCTAGCAATTCTCTAACATATAAAGTATGAGATAATATTATCAGAATAAAATGTTCATAAAATGTTTTCATTTCTTAAAGGTTTTATTTTCTTCCTTTATTTTCCTGACTGCCAGGAAGGTCAGAAACAAATACAAATTTCACTAGCAGCAAAAACATTGGTCCTTATGTTCAATATTTCTTTTGCTTTAGCATTTTCCCATGACATTCTACAATTTTTTGAGATATGTTGTTTTAGTTAGGTGCTTGACTTTAGTTGGTGTCTGACTCATAGTGACCCTAGGTACAACAGATGACACACTATTGTCAGTGCTGCTCTGATATTCATAGGGTTTTCAATGGCAGATTGCCTTTTGGGAGTGGGTTGCCTGGTCCTTCTCCCAAGCCTACAGGACCTGGTGTTCCCAGGTGGTCTGGGTACTATCCAAGTACTAACCAGGCCCAACCCTGCTTAGCTTCTAAGACCTGATGGGATCAGATATATATATATATATACATATATATATATATATATATATGTATATATATATATATATATATATATATATAATTTAGTTAAGTAGTACCGGTTTCCATTTTCCTACAAAGTTTACTGAATAGTGTCATGGGATAATAACATTATAAATTATTTTAAAACCACATAAGCAACATGCACTTTTTACTCAGTGATTTCAGTGATCACTTTCCCTACTATTCCCTGAGGAGTTAGCAAGGATGTTTGCTTTTCATATTCTTACTTAAAACAATTTAGCATGCCAATGACACTATAAAGATTTGCAATTATAACTGTTACCAAAGCTCTTTCATGTGCTGGGCACTGTGTATATGTATGTATGTAGGTATGTATGTATATATATATGCACACACACACATACACACACACATATATATATACATATATGTGTGTGTATATATATGTATACATACACACACAGTGTGGTGTGTATGTCTTTTCCTATAACTCAATCCTGAAAACTGGATACATTTATCCTTATTCTAAAGATTTAAAAAAATGCTTGGAAAGGATAACTTGCCTAGTATTAGCTAAGAAGCTAGCAACAGACCTATAACTGCATTACAGATCTATCTGACTGCAAAATCCTTGTACATGTTACTCTACAAAATACATTAAAAAATGTTGAAAAAGTTTAATAGAGTATGAAATAAAATTCTAATTTATATATGACTTAATTCTAGTTCTGGTATGGCTATTTTTATTGACTCTATTGAGTACTGATTAATTTAATTGCCAATCTATTTTTCCCCACTCTCCTCCACCACACAGCTATCCCAGAGACCTAGTAGCATAGCACATCATCTGGAGGGTTTAAAATATTTTGAAAATTGCTCACAGTTCAAAGTTTATATATTGCCTATTCTAAGATGTTGCTCAAGTATACCTATTTGGGGGTTGTATATTAACTGCTTTCACCAAGAAAGCTATAAAACTGTGTATCTAGTTCAGGAAAGACTACAACTGGTTAAGCCTTTCAACAAATATAAGGATCCATAAATAAATTCAGTGATGTTTCATTTAACAATAACTGATTACAGTAAAATAATGATATCATGGAAAAAGTATGCATGGAAAAAAGAAAATATGATTTAAGAGTTTCCTGTTTTACCAACTTTCTGATAAGACCCTCTAATGTCCATGTCTCCCAGCCCCAAGTCATTTGAAGGTATGTTGGATAGATTTGAAACAAATTTGCAGTAGGTATTTGAAATTCTTCTTGGATAGATGAGGGACAAAGTTTTTCTTTCTCCTTTTATATTAATAATATCCCACAGCTACCTCCAGGCCAACCCCTTTCTTCATTCAATTTGTAATATAGAACAGGGACTCTGATCAGAATGTATTGATTGATGGTACTTCAGTTGCATCTTCATCATCTATTGCTACCTTTATTGAGCCTTATCATTTAAATCTTACCCAGAATTTCCAAATGAAAGGCCCATTATCTGGTTGAAATAGTCTAGAGGTGTGGCATATGGAATTCTTATTTGGCCTGCACAAAAGCTCAGTAAAAATTCCCTCTTTTACTATGAGCAAGACTTGTGTATAATGATGGAATATCAATCTTAGGGGTAGGTGATAGGATTTTGAAGATGCAACTAAGGTTCCAAATGCATTGAATTATAGTTAATCAGAAGTTTGATTATCCTGCATGGGCCTGCACTAATCCAATTCACCCTTTAAAAGATGATCAGTGCTTCCCTAAAAAGAAAGCCTGGGAGCAGGAGGAAACTCTCCTCACCCTGAAGAAAGCAAACATCCACTTTCTGAACTGCCTAGGATGGAAGTCTACAGTCTACAATCACACAAAACTTTATTCTTCCAACACCCAGAAAGTTTGGAAGAAGACCTTGAGCATCAGAGTAGATCACAGCTCCACCATTGCCTTGATGGTAGCCTCTAGGGATCCTAGGCATGTGACTCAGCTGGGCTGTGCCCAGACTCCTGGCCTGTGGACACTGTCAGATGAATGCATGTTGTGGTAAGCTCTCAAAGTTTTGGTGATTTGTACCCAGCAATTGAAAACTAATATAAGGGATCAGCAAGTTGGTAGGATATTGCTCCCACTGACAAAAGTAAATTTTTACTTCTACTGAGGAGATGAATGAATTTAACAGAAGTCTGGATTTATGACCTAGGTCTGTCTTACTCAAACACAATTTTGGTTGTCTCCAGGCTAGTCACACTTGTCATGAGTGTCCTCTCTTAATAATAATAAGGATGAATATCTTTGAGTGTTTGCCAGGCACTAGGTGAATGCCAGACATTGTGCAAGGCAATGTACACATATTATGTGTTTTGTTCACCATGACCACCTGAGATGTACTATTATATAGTATTAGCCTATTTATTAGATTATGTAATCGGTGATATTTGGGTTAAATGAGCTCATCATTAAATAGCTAGTAAGTGGCAGAGCCAAGATTCAAACACACACTTAACCAAGTCTAAATATCATAATCTGGGCCCATTTCTTTATTTCCTGTCCTCTGAATGGATAGCAACCCCTTCCTATCTCTACTAATTTGAGCTCTGTAATACCCACTATTCTTTTCAATCCCTGCCCATAAGTCTCAGGAATATTCCTATGCGTGCCTCACATTTTTGGTAAAGTTATTAAGGCAATTTCCTGCTGTAATTTAACATTTTCATTTGAATAAAAGTGGCATATTCTTATATAAGACATTCACAGTGTGCCCAGTAATGTTCCTGAGATTGTTCCAACAGTTTTTAATGAAGCAATGGTAAAACAGGTGTTGGGAAAAATTATTTTTTCCAAAAAAATTGAAAAAACAAACCTTTTGGTTAAAATTCAGTCTAGGTATCTTCCACAAACTGTGTTTTTTAATAAAATAAATTATTTGTAATATGTGCAGTACACTTATTTAGAAATATCCTAGAGAAGATAGTATCAGCTAGCTTTATTTGATTGGCATACTCTTGGCACCAAGTGATATTTATATATTTTAAATTACCCTTAATTTGTTTATAACAGTTGCTCAAATTCCATTTATATAGAAAAACCATTTTTCTCTAAAGCACTGACATTCTACTACTTGCTTCATATTAGAGATTTATTTTTCCTGACTCCATTGACAATTGAAACACTATATAAAGAAGATTGGTTGTGTCTTAAGTTTGCTATGTCTAAGCTGTGTGGGTTTTACAATTTTTCCAGTATTAT
Organism: Pedetes capensis; assembly: GCA_007922755.1. Lineage (NCBI taxonomy): Eukaryota > Metazoa > Chordata > Mammalia > Rodentia > Pedetidae > Pedetes > Pedetes capensis. Next base: position 39,279 of record VMDO01006972.1, on the reverse strand, counting down.
ATTTAATTTTGATTTGAGAGGTGCCATGTTTTGTAAAGATTTAGAAGGTCCAATATTTGACCATTTTCAACACAGAACCAGCAATTTCATATGCTTCAAGCAAGACTTAAATTATGATTCTGAAGTGTACACAGAACTCATTGAGGATTGCTTTAAGACTGACCATGTCTTAAACCCAACCTCCTGTTGTTGCTGTTAGGTGCCGTCCAGTTGGGTGCCACTCATAGAGAACCTCATAGGGTTTTCAGTGGCTGGTTGTTTCCAGATTGCTTTGGGAGTGGATTGCCAGGTTCTTCTCTCATTTTTGCAGTGCTGGGGATCAAACCAAGGGCCTCAGAATGCAGTGAGGTACTTTACCAACTGAGCTAAAACCCAGCCAATCCAATCTCCTAGCAAGACTTAAATGGACAAGCTAGATATAAGAAGTGATTCTAACCTCTTGTGAATGTACATATTTACCTTGAAGTTTTATATATAATTATGAAAGAGTTATGTAATTATATTTATCCACAAGGATTTAAGCCCTTATATTTATGCTCACAAATTAAAAAGTAAAAGTTACATTATAAAACCACAACAATTTATTTGTGGTCAAGATCAGGATTTATTTGAGTATTTTCTCTTTGCTAAAAGTGTGATTTTATTTGAAGGTAGGAATATTCCTTTGGAGTTCAAATGGAAGGAATAGATATATATTAGTCCAACTATATACTGGGAAAGGGTTAGTGTTTCACTATCTGAAAGACTTTAGAGTCATCTGCAAATGTGGATCCATGATCTCCTTCCTCTTCTAGGCAATTTTGGTTATAAAAATTATAAAACAGAATTACTTTCCAACTTCCATATTATCTGTGCCACTAAGTTAAATAAGTATTTTCACCAGAAATGCAGATTTTCAGCCTAGAATTTCACACCACATTGGACTGAAATTTTCAAAAAGAATATAAAGTGTCAGAATTATTTTTAGTCTGAGCAAGAAGTATTATTTATACCTTGCTATCATTTTTTATGTAAAACTTTAACAAAAAACTAACTTGGAGGAAAAAGGAAAGTCTGAATGTCAGTTTCATTAAAAGTCTTCTATAACAATGTCTTTTAGGGACAACTATAGTGATATCATCATTGTGTGTGGGTATATTGTAAATGTGGATTCAGACAGAAAAAATGAGGAAGATGCTAATGGATATGAAACACTTGACATTCATGATCTGAGGTAATCATTTCACTTGTTGTTGTTGTTAGGTGCCGTCGAGTCGGTATCCGACTCATAGCGACCCTCTGTACAACAGGGGAAACACTATTTTCAGTGCTTCTCTGCTGTTCATAGGGTTTTCAATGGCAGATTGATTTTTGGGAGGGGGTTGCCAGGTCCTTCTCCCAAGCCTACAGCTTCTGGTGCTCCCAGGCGGTCTCCCATCCAGGTACTAACCAGGGCTGACCCTGCTGAGCTTCCGAGATCTGACGGGATCGGATGCCACAGGGCTACTGCTGCAGGCAATCATTTCACTATTCCTGTGTAATTGGAGTTATATCTATTTGGAAGGTGAAGAAAAAGAGTTCGGTGAAGTTAAAAATCCATTCTAGACCTTGTTTACAAGAAAATATCAAAATCTAAAACTAAACACAGTCATATTTTAGAAACTCAAGCTCTTAAATTTTTATGTATAATCGAATAGCTCCATACTTGATTAGATTAACCAAATGGGATCATGTTTACCATTTAAAACCTTTAATGAATATTCTAGTATCTAGGTATTTATCTATTTATATATCTACCTACCTACTTAACATCAGTTTCCATATATATCCATATGTCTGTATATGTATATACACATATGTATACATATATTGTTGTTGTTGTTGGGTGCCACTGAGTCTTGTCGGATTCATAGAGACCCTTATGGGGTTTTCAATGGCTGATTGTTTGGGGATTGCCTAGGGAATGGATTGCCACATACTCCTCCCATTTTTGTGGTGCTAGGAATGGAACTTGAGACTTCAAAGACTACAGAGTGGTGCTCTACCAACTGAGCTAAATCCCAGCCCCATGTATACATATGTAATCTAAAAATTTACTAGAACATCAAACTCTGCAACCCAGAAATGATGCTAAATTCACTTTAAGCAGTTTTCATCATGAAACATTTTTGCCCTTTAAAATGTCCTATGTTGCCGGGCTCAGTGGCGTGTGCCTGTAATCCCAGTGGCTCAGGAGGTGGAGGCAGGAGAGGCAGGAGGCAAGTCAGAGACCAGAGGCAGTCTGCATAACTCAGTGAGATCCTGTCTGAAAAAGTTAAAAAAAAAAAGGCTGTGGGTACAGCTCAGTGGTCCAGCACTTGCAAAGCATGCAAGCGCAAGGCCCTGGGTTCAACACCCAGTACAGTAAAATAAAATAAAATAATAATAATAATAACATCCTATGTCACACTCTGTAAGGTTGGACATATTTTAAAGAGATAGCAATGGTACTTTGTGTATCTTATCGATCCATTAATTGATCATACTCACCTGTGGAGGCAATTTTTATATACATAGCTACAGCTGACTATTGTTTTGTTTATTAATGCTCTTATCTTTAAGAAAGTAATAAACTGATAAATCTGATAAGTAGGCTCTGTTATTATTTTAGCTTTCAAATATATTATTGTGGAGAAATTTATCTGCTTTTCTGATTATCTAGGATGTAAAATATCATGAAAAGAAATGCAAATAATAAGTCTTTGCTCATGGATATATATTTTTGATGTTTGGTTTTTAGACATGACACTTTAGGAAAACTTCATCAATATTTATCTCATAAAAGTTACCAATTTAGAATTTCACAAAATGTAACCCAATTTTGAAGAACTGGCATTAAAAAATTAAAGGTATTGTTTTAGAGTTCATACTACTGATTTCATTCATGGACCTAAAAGTGTAGTCAGATTTTGCCTACACATCTGTAAGATGTTCTTCCAAATAATCAGTCTATGAATACCATGGTGCTGTTGCTTTATTGGTTGATTTGGTAATTCTCTTTTGGAGAGAAGTTCCACAAGAATTTGACATACAACACACCTGGGAATGCTGTGTTCTCATGTTCCAAATTGTACAGAAGTAGACTCTAAGTCCCATGTATCTGGGTTCTAGTCATTGGAACATAAGGGGAGAGATGTGCACTGTTTCTCTGAGAGGGCTTTTAGGCTGCTGTTGTACCTTCTCTGTGCTCTCTCTTTGCGCCTGCCACATGTGGGCAACAATGAGGAAGCCTCAGGAATAAGCAGAGCCACAAGATGCAAGTGCCCCTTAGTCACTGCCTGGGGAAGAGTCTCCTATTCAAGAAGCATCAGCTTATAATATTTGTAACAGTGTTTTAGTTCATGATCCAGATGTCTATTTTGGTTAAGCCACTGTACATTTGTGGTGCACATAATATATGAGGTAGAGAGTTATCAACTCATACATTGAGGATCTTACATGGATACCAAAATGAATACTTGGAGATAACTTGAGCCCAGGTGTAAAATGAAGTAAACACAGTTTACTAAGTGTTAATATATGTGAAACATTAGGATTACATAAGGTAGATTAGCTTTAATTGATTTTGCTTTTGTAAGGCCATACATGATCCTGTTCTGCTTCATTTTAATCTTTAAGTGTGCTAATTTGTTGATCAAGCTGAATGATTTATAGCCATGTGCTGCAACAGCACAAATAGTCTTGGCCTCTTCTCCATGGGTATTGGGCTAACAATATTTCTGTTAAGATTCCCAAACTTTCTGTCCCAAAGAGTTCAAAGTCTGTTCCTTAATGAATAGGCTATAGCGTTTGTCTACACAGTGATGAACAGTATTCATTTTATAATTCCACATATTTCATTATCAAATGTAATTAAATAAAATTGTACAAGATAAGAAGTACCTTGCTAGTGCATTTTCAAGGGCTTTTAAGCTTTTTATTGCTATATGATGGACATTCTTGGTTGATTTCTGGCTGAAAGACAATAATCCTTCCACTTATCCTTACTATTACTCAAATGCCTTTTTAATATGATTCTTTCCAAAATCTTCCATGGATGTTTCCCAGATAAAGAAATTACTTGATCTACTTAAGTTCACTGTATTTTTTTAAATTTTCAACACCTATGAATCACATTTATGGAAAATACTTGTATTTTACCTACAGAATAATTCTTCAAATTCTAATTCAAGAACTATAAATGTTTATTTTACACATAATGTTAAGAATGTAGTTTCCTTAACTTATAGGAATGTAAGGAAGACAGAAAATACTGCAGAATGAAGCATAAGGAAGAGAAAGAAGTGGAAGATAAGGATGAAAGTAAGAAATGAAGTTCTATAAACATCTGGAGAAAATTCAGTGTAAAAGCCAGTTATCTCTTATACTGAGGAGCACTTGGTAATAAAATATAACATTTTTTGGTAATAGGAGGTCCTCAATAGGCAATATATTAAAATATATATCTATAGGGCATGAGAAAGTATGACAAATATTTAGAGGCTTCCATCCAAAATGCTGGATACTATCTCTTGATATTTAAAGATGAAACACTCAGTCACTGGGAAAATATAACCCACAAATTGTCTCAAGAGTAGCGAGATTTTTATTCTATTTCTCCTGATTAACAGAAACCATTTTGTGCTGCTGATTTTAATGACTGCAATATGCATTTGTTCAAATGTTTCTTATAATGAGCAGTTGAGTCAAGTTTAATATTTCTTCAATTCTTAGTTTTAGATCTTAATCTAGAACTTAAGAGAATTTATATCTCACTATGCCTGCAGCTGTAGCACTGTGGCATCTGATCCCTTCAGATCTTGGAAGCTAAGCAGGATCGGGCCTGGTTACTACTCGGATGGGAGGCCGCCTGGGAACACCAGATACTGTAGGCTTGGGAGAAGGACCCGGGAACCTACTCCCAAAAATCAATCAGCCATTGAAAACTGTATGAATAGCAGAGAAGCGCTGACAAAGTGTTTTGCCTGTTGTACATAGGCTCACTGATTTGGATACTGACTCGATGGCACCTAACAACAACAACAACATCTCTCACTATATGAGACTCACCCTCGTTCTCTTTCCTTCTTGCTTGTGTGACAAACACCAAAGGAAGGATCCAGAGCTGGAAATGTAACTAACAGAGCAGTGTGGCAAAGATAGAAGAGCAAGGATTTCCAAAATTATCAGAAGTATGTCCTGAAAAGGTTCTTGTCAAGCACTAATTGTGTGAGCTCAAGCAAGACACTTTACATCCTCTGATATTCAATTACCATATCTGTAAAATGGGGACAAAAATTCTCATGGGGAAGTTGTGCATACTAAACAAGATAATGAATGCAAAACAACTAATGGAGTATCTGGTGTACTATTTGCTATTTAAATTTTTGTGATTTAACTTGCTATATAAATTATTTTAATATCGTTCCAAGTATGCTGATCCATATACACTATTACCATATATGTGATGAGATTAAAGTCGCATATCTGGCTTTTGTTAACACATTTTCTGATTAAATCTTTACCTGAAAGTAGTATGAGATTGACATTAATAAGCACACTCAGTTTGCTAAAGTGAGAGTCAAATCAGTTTAATGAGTTTAAGTTTGAAATGTACCAACATGTCTTGGAAAATAATTATTAGGAATTTTCTTTATGGCACTGATTTCTCATACACATGAATGAGGCTTAGTGTAGCTGTCATAATCATCTTGTAATGATAGGGGTGGAAATTCTCAGAGATGATGTTCTAATGATAAGGTAAAACAAAGTGCTATCAATATCATGGTGTGCTAAGAGGATAAAAAAGAGTTTCAGTATTATAAGATGCTCACTAAGGATTACATCCATTTGAGGTGTAATCCTAACATTACCTTTTTATTAATTCTGCCATGTGAAAATTCATAGAAAGTAAGGTACCAATATCTGTATAGCAATATACATGTTGGTATGGTGTTGAATCACTGGATATGATCTAAATATCTTTTATCCCTTTTATCAATTGATAAGCAAATACCTGCCAGGGAATGGAAAGATTATCAAGAGACTCCCATTGAAAAGAATAATTCCTATGAATCTAGCACAATATAATTTAAGAATTAAAATGGTAAACCTACAAAAATGGATGTAAGAAGGTAAATGAATATCCTGAGCAAAAGGCAGAAACAAGATGACAATTATGCAGAGTAAGTTTGTAACTAAGATTACCTGAGAAACTGTATACAGAACATATGCCCTAATTGTGTCTTAGTCCTCAATCATACTGTTTTGCTGTGGGTTTTTTTGTGTTTATTATTTCCTATCTACATATACATGAAATATTCAGGCTATACACTGAATATTTGGTTGAGCCTGAGAGAGAGAACTTCATTTGGGAATTGTAGTTCTTTCTTGCCATGATTTAGGAGATTGGAGATAGTTATAAGGAGGCTTTTCCCATTCTCTCTTATCTAGTGATTTTAGGCAAGACTGAGGATGACTTCTCTCACCATGTTCCTTGCACTCATCATAACAAGGCTGAAATAAGAAGATGTGTTGCTAAGAAAGATGGTCACCCATGTCACCTGGAAATGCTTTTATAAAAATTAAACTGCTTTTTAACCTACAGAAAACAAAGGAGAACAAGGAAGAAATTATGGTATGGCAAGCAGAGAAAGGTCAGCATGACAATGCTGCAAAAGCTACCCAGCAGCTTTATGAAGAAGGCACACACACTGTGCCTGTTATAGGAAGGTGATGGTTTAGAAAAAGCCACCTGCTGAATAATATAGACTCTGTAGAAGTGCTTAAGTTCAGTGCACTATTGATGGCATGGGAACTTCTGATCTCAGCACAATATGATGAATCACTTCCCAATTTTGTCTGTCCTCTTAGTGTCAAAACTACTCCAGTTATCAATATAACTGACTTTACTCAGATTTAAGTTCACTTACTTGCTATTGCTTATCTGTCAGGGTCGCTGCTATTGTTACAATAATAATAATAATTTGAGTTTAAGCAGATTTATTTGTTCACTCTTGGGAAAGTTTCCCTAACAAGAGACCAGGATATCTTTTCTTTTTCACTTTGGTCACTAGCTTTTAACCTATAATTATGCAAGGTGAAGAAACACAAACAAGTATATATGCTAAGAGCAAGAGGCATATTCTATTAGAATCAGAGCTAGTGACACCTCCAACTCATAGATCAAACATTTCTGAGGTTCAGATCAAGTTTTCACAGAAGGCTAACTCCTTCCCCAAAGACTTCTAGGAAACTATCTATCCTATATTGCCTTTTCTCAGGAAGATAGTGTTAGGGTGGAAGTGTAAGAAGCAGTTTAGATTCAATTGTGCTATTGCATTGAAAATCTCCTTAATAATCATTCACCTTCTAGAATATCCAGCACTATGCTTATGAAAGCTGTTTTCTTTCTTCTAAATATAGGTCTCGCCTGCAGCGGTAGCCCTGTGGCATCCGATCCCATCAGATCTCGGAAGCTAAGCAGCATCGGGCCTGGTTAGTACCTGGATGGGAGACCGCCTGGGAACACCAGAAGCTGTAGGCTTGGGAGAAGGACCTTGGCAACCCCCTCCCAAAAATCAATCTGCCATTGAAAACCCTATGAACAGCAGAGAAGCGCTGAAAATAGTGTTTCCCCTGTTGTACAGAGGGTCGCTATGAGTCGGATACCGACTCGACAGTACCTAACAACAACAACAACAACAACAACAACAACAACAACAACAAATATAGGTCTCAGATGCATCAAAAAGCAGAAGCTCTTCTCTGTGCCATTCTTTGTCAATTTTATGCTGCCTACAGCAACAATATAATACTGCACACAGTCATGATGTCACTGGAAGTGCCCTGTGATTGACAAAGCAGAGCAGTAACAGCCAGAGGTGGCTCCTCTGAGGATTCAGAACTCACTTGATGTCCTCTAGAGCTAATCCCTTGATTTGAAGAAGTGAAGTATTCTCTGCATGGATGAATGGTGATGGGATGGGATGAAGGTACTAAGGATGGTCTGTTACTCTAAAGATAGATGCAGCATGGGTGAAAAGGGACACCTTGGTTAGAGTCTCAAGCCCTGGAGGCTCCAAAATGTGGTGAAGGTAGAGAGGCAACTTTTTAATTTTCACATTTTCACACTTGTTGCAATGAGTAGAAGGTGGCATTTGTTTGGAAATCCCTCCCCAGCCTTTGTTCCTAGAACCCAGCATTCATTTCCCTATATGTACTTCCTTAGATGTTAATACTGCAACAAATCATGGTGTGCCAGGCCTTACCAGATGGTTACATAGAATAAGATATATATGCAAAAAAATTCTAAAGTAAAAGGATAAAGATATAACTTTCACTAATTCCTAAAATTGTCTGCTATTACAGTCAGGGTATGACAAATACTGTCTTTATTCCCCAAATCCTTGTTTCTATCTACCTTCTTTGAAATTCTCTGCAATTCTCTGTTCACGAGTTTGTACCCACTTACTAAGGTACAGCTAAATTCTCACAGGCCTGCAGCTGTACCACTGTGGCAGCCGATCCCCTCAGATCTTGGAACCTAATCAGGATCAAACCTGGTTAGTACTTGTATGGGAGACAACCTGGGAACACCAGGTACTGTAGGCTTGGGAGAAGAACCTGGCCACGCATTCCCCCAAAATAATCAGCCATTGAAAGCGCTATGAGTAGCAGAGAAGCACTGACAATACTGTTTCATCTGTTGTACATAGGGTCTATGAGTCAGATACAGACTCAATGGCACCTAATAACAACAACAAAGTCTCACAACCTTCATGAACTTAATAATTCATATGTAGTGACTGCAACCTTTGGTGAAGTCCTGCTGCCTTTTATTTGTGTTTTGATCCTGACTATACTTTCCAGCCAAGTTAATTGTCTTTTCTCCTTAACAGAATCTAACTTCCTTGAGATTGAGGCAATTTTTAAATTCTTCCCTGTGTCAATCTCAGAGGACATGGCCAAGGTAGGAAATGTCCTATAGAGGAAAGAACAGTAGCTCTGGAGTCTTTAGGGAAGGACTGCATTGTTCACAATTATCAGCTTTGCAATTTAAGCCAAGTTTCTTTCGTTCAAGAAGAATTTGTTCCCCCTAATTTTCCTTTACGGGAGAAGGATGCGGCAATCCACTCCCAAGGCAATCCTGAAACAATCAGCCATCGAAAACCCTATGAGTGTCACTATGAGTTGTAAACAACTTGATGGCACCTAACAACAATTTTCCTCTTTCTTTCCAAATGACATTTTTCTTTTGTAGGAAATAAGATATGATAGAATTAGATTGCCTTGATTTGAATCAGGATTCTAATGGATATCTACTACATGAATTTGTTGAATTTACTCACTTCCTGTGCCTCAGTTTCCCCAACTGTAAGAGCCAAAAATAATTGCCTTTACTATCACCTTGAGGATTAAGTCAACTATTATATCCACTATAAAGGGATTAAAACAATGTCTCAAACATAATGAGTGCTCAATAAATGGCTATTATTTTGTTACAATGAAATTTCTTCTCTTTAGTGTTCAATTAAGTTTCCCTCTGGTTTCTGTCCAAGTAGACTTCACCTGTTTGAAAGCAAAATCAACTGGTAGGCTGAAAACCAGCAACCTAGTAACCAGAGCCTTAGGCTGGATATTGTTGTTATTGTTAGATGCCTTTGAGTTGAGTCTGACTCCTAGAGACCCTCATAGGATTTTCAATGGCTGGTTGCTTCTGGAGTGGATTGCCACATCCTTTTCTCATTTTTGCAGTGCTGGGGATTGAACCCAAGTCCTCAATGAGTGCAGTGTGGCATTCAACCAACTGAGTTAAACCAGGATGGGTATTAGGTGAGTGGAATCTTTTAATTCCTTTTGAATGTAGCAGTCATGAATTTGTTGGGCTAATCACTGATATTTTGGGATTTTGGATTGCCTTTGGTAGATGACCACTAACTATTTACCAAATCTGTTTGATATATTTTTCATTGTTGTTGTTGTTAGGCCGTCAAGTCGTGTCCAACTCATAGCCACCCTTGTAGGGTTTTCAATGGCAGATTGTTTCAGGATTGCTTTGGGAGTGGGTTGCCACGTCCTTCTCCCATTTTTGCGGTTCTGGGAATCGAACTTGGGACCTCAGAGACTGCAGATAGGTGCTCTACCAACTGAGCTATAGTACACCATTATTTGTGGGAAGCAGCTGGTTTGATGCAGATAAACACAGTGACCTTAGAAGAGACATGTTGATGATGGTGGGTCCATCAGAAGGGAAGAGTCTCTAATCTACAGTCTATGAGAAAGCAGGCCAATCAAAAATTTCCATACTGGACTTTACATGAGTGCCAAATAAAATTCTATTCTCTTTGGTCCATTATCTACTTTGGGGTTGGTTTGTTACAGCAGCTGGTATTATCTTAATATGTTGCCCATCACTAAATTGGAGAGCAGTCTACAAAAGATTAATTATTAATCCATAAAATATCAATTTTCAAAAGCTCCAAATAAATACATGTGTTAATAATTTCCTGTTTAATTGGTACATTTATTCCAAGAAAATAGGGTTAAGCTTGTGTAATAGCTTGCTGGTTCAAATCATTCACAAATTGAAATGCTCCTGGGTTGAAGAGATTGTGACAGTTACAGCAGAGACAGTCTTAAGATTTTTAAAGTGCTTATTAAATAAGATTCAGTTATAAGGGAAGGAAAGCTTTGGGAGAAAATAATTTATCATCATGAAAAACAACAGAGGAATTGTAAGTGAAGAACTTGCGCAAGACCAGTTTACTATTAAGTTTATGGAAGCTTAATGATTTTTTATTAAATGTACTTGAATAAACTTACAGATTAATTCAAACATATATGCTTATACTTGATTTTTGCTGTTATCTCTGCTTTTACATATGTAATTTTAAAAGTGAATAGGCAAAAAAGAGAAATAAATAAATGAAAGAAAGAAAGAAAGAAAGATTTCACCTTGAGATTTTTGTGCTAAACACCTGTCACCAAATAATGCCTAAACTTTGACTTGAATATGCATGGCACACCATCATTATCCTTTTAACACTTAATATTTGGAATACATATAATTACTTATGCGGTTGGGTTTTAGCTCAGTTGGTATAGTGCTTGCTTTGTGTGTTCTGAGTTCCTAGGTTCAATCCACAGCACCACAAAAAATAGGAGCAGGATCTGGCAACCCACTCCCAAATCAATCCCTAAACAATCAATCATGGAAAACCCTAGGAATGGCAGAGAAGCACTGACATAGTGATGGCCATGTCACAGTATGGGGGAGTGTTTCCTTCTGTTGTGCATAGGGTCGTGCACCTAACAACAACAAAAACAAAATTACTTTTAGGTCTTTTCCAGAATACCTAGCCTTAAGAACCATGTCTGAGAAACTTTCAGCCTCTGCCTTTCATCAAGTGCTTATTGAATTAAATAATATTGGGCCAGGCACTGTGGTGATCCCATTTACTCACGAGGTAGAGAAAGGAGGATCACAAGGTGAAGGCCAGAGGCAGCCTGTGAAACTTAGCAAGACCCTGTCCCAAGATAGAAAAATAAAACTGGAGCTGAGTGTGCAGCCCAGTGATAAGGCCCTTGCCTAGAAAGTGTGAGGCCCTGGGTTCAATGCTGCAGTACCACTAAATTAATTAATTAACTAATTAATTAATTAATTAAAATATAAAAATACAAAAGAATTGTGCATTGATAACAAAACCTTACATCTTTGATACACCAACATGGTTTAACACTCAGAAATTAGTATAAATCTGCCCTATACCAAAATGAATACAACTTGCTCTCTCAGTGGTGCAAAATGGACATGTTTGGGGCTAACTTCTATCATGCATACCCCTAACTTCTATGGGTCTCAAGACAAAACCGTAAAGGGAAATGCTCTTGCATACGTCTAACTATTTAACAGGAATAAATCTAGCTAACAAACTTTGCAAAATCACTTTCAAAATCATTTCCTTTTTGTGAGAATGAAATATGTAAATATATGTAAAGATTTTGGAAGCATACCAGAGACATAATGAGCACCCAATAAATGTTAGTTGTCATTATTGTTGTTGATGATGATTACTACTTCCTCTCCCTGAGAGCATTACTTGGTGAATAAATGACTCAGTGAATGATTATTGGATCATGAGGTTTCTTTGAAGTCTGGGCTGCCACCTTGCCTAACAAAACAATGCCCAAGAGAAGGATATCAATATTGTCTGACCCTAAATGAATACCAAAGTAAATGAAACAAAAGACTAGAAAAAAGAGCTTCTAAGGGTGTTAATCTTGAAATAAACATAAAACTGAGAATTCTAAGATAATTTATTTAAATTTTGTCTTTATATTTATGTATGATAAGCTAAGTGAATCTAAATGGTAAGCAAAGCACTTAAAGAAAAAATGATTAAAATAATTTTTGCTGGTACTGCTGGATTAATACTTTGGCTTAGTAATGTTATTGCTTAAAACTAATGGGGTCAATATATATTTCTAGAAACAATCAACAATAGCTCTTAAATTATATTTATGCTTTCGAGCACTGTTAAAATTAATGGTCTTGCAAAATTCCTATTATAAGAATATATTTTCAAGTACTGAAAACTCTGCCATAAATTATTTTGCATAAATAATTATTTAAAAAAATCAATGGCTATTTTAAAGTTTTAGAACTAAACAAAAAGACTCTTAAGAAGTTGCTTTAGAAATGATTTATGAAAAAATCACCCTTCTTTCTATTATAATAATTTTTAAAAGGACTGTCTTTTCTATTAAAAGTTTTAATTTAATTTTACAGGCTGTTACTCTATAAATAGAACGATCCATTTTAAATGGACAAGGTGAAGTATATAAATGGCATTATTAGTGTTGCTACTAACAAGTTTTGAACTATGCATATTTATACATAAATAAAACAAAGCCAAAGAGGATACAAATCTAAGAATAAATGAAGATTAGAGTGGCATGTCTATTATATGCTTAGTTCAAGGTGTAAATGGATCAAAATAGTTGAGTAATATTGGCATCTTCCTATACTATATATGGAAAATACATTACTAAATATTAATTTAACTTTAGAAATCAGCAGCAATATTTTTATTAAAACTCTTAGGTGTGTCTTAAGTTTTCCTTTTATAATATTCTAAATTATGGTTTTCAAGCTAATGTTCATCCCAAATGTCTGATGAAACTGATTAATCGGTGCAAAGCACAAGCAACTGTATTACAAAATGAGAATGGGATGTACTCATAAGATAGAAAAACCCAATATCATTTCTACTCATTGTTATTCATTTGATGGTACTTGGCTGCAGCTGTCCATTAATATCATTGAGAAATAGACATTTCTTTGAGAAGTAGTTACAACTTTCTTGAATTTTCCCAAATCCTAAAATATCAGTATTGGAAAAATTTACAATACGTTCAGTCTACCTAACTGAACTTACTGGTTAAATTTGCTTGGTGTCTGTGCCCAACTTTTAAGGATATTGGAGTCCTTTACCAAGAATTTACTTTTTAGTGATAGTCTTTGCTGTAGCCTGGGTGGAGAGAAGGAAGGTAGGCAATAATAAAGTGAGTAGATATAGAGGGATAAAAGGTCAAACCTAATCAATTTGAATTCAAATCAATGCTCCCTAAGTAAGACATTGAACTCAATACACATTTACTCAGCACTACTTGTACAAATCTCAGCAAAAGAGGCAAAAGAGGAAGAATCCATGGTCCTGTTTGAATTGCCTGACATTTTCTAGAGCACTCCCTCCAGAAGCCTCCTGAGATTCTCTGAAGAGAACCCAGCGGATGATAATGCATCAGAGTACTTCAGGATTAGGGAAAAGCTGTTACATAGCAACACACACACACACACACACACACACACACACACACACACGTTTTTAAAATAGTCATTTGGTTTTGAGCTATCATTCAAAATGTTTTGCCTTTCTGCCATAGCATTTAATGTAAAAAATCAGAAGAATAATTGTTTTTATGCATCAGTTTAAAATAAATTTATAGAAATAAATTTAATTAAAAACACATAAGGATGTTGTGTATGCATTTCTTCTACTTTTCCATACAGATATTAAATACCTTGAGGCCAGGCAGAGTGTCTTACATATTTTCATATTCATTGTCAGCTATTATCACTCCCCAAAATGTTTAATCCAATAACTTGCAAACTGTAAGTCTTTAGTACATTTTTGTGAAGGAATTGAATTCATGTATCTAATTGATTTAATGCATTTTTTATAGAAATTAAGTTAAAATAACTTGTGCTTTCTAGGACAGATTTGTTTAAAACTTCTTATTCTGTTATTTTTACTAATAATTCTCTACTTCTTTTTTTTTTAACATAGTCTTTGGATGTTTCATTGTGATCTGCTGGATGCTAGTTTCAGGTCAAAACAGTACTGCACATCACCTCGGTGATGATCTCATTGGCAACCTATAACACCTTGCCTACTTCCCCTCTCTTTCATCCAGAGCCCCTCAGGCAAATCTTTCATATTTCTGGACAATGTCCACACTTAGCTGATGCTGTTCTTCTCTTCTACATTACCTGTTACCATCACAGATACATTAATGACCTGTCAATAATCTGTATTTTTCTCACTTCTAAATCCCCTTTTTCCCCAGTCCAACTTACTCTAGCCATTTACTCTTAAAACTATTTGAGCATTATGATTACTGAGAAAAGTTCACACTCCATGTTCTCAAAGAATCATGTACATTATGCACTCATAATCATATGCTAACTGCTTATGTCAAAAAAAAAAAAAAAGAGACCACAAATCACAGTGGATGGGCTAAGACAAAACTCTTTAGGTGTATTTTATTTGTTCCAAATAATGTATAATGTTTTAAAATAGTTTCTAATCTTTAACATCAAGAAATTTCATGTGAGAATCTAGATTTCTATTTTTTCTTGAAAGACCAAAAGTTTGCATGCATCAATGGGCTATAGCTGAATAACAGCTGCTTCTTTCTCAAATGGGATCAACAAACTCCAGTTTGCAATTGTCATCCCTCCCTATTTTCCTTAATCTTTAAATCATACTGCTTTTTTCCCTATACATTACCAGTTATAAGCATTTTAATCTTTACTTTCTACTTTAACATTTTATGAACCTGTCTTATGATTTAGCTTTTATTCTTTAATGCCTAAATTTTTGTGTCACTAAACCTTAACCAACTTATTTTTACCAACCTCTTTCCCTTCTACTGCTCCTCAACCAAAAGTAACTGATGGGTAGCCATGGAGTAATGTTGACTGAGTCCATAACTAGTTTACTATCTACTTTGACCTTGGCTATCACTTAGAACTTATCACACTCTGACAGTTTCATTAATTACTCAAATTGGTCACAAAGTTCTTAGAGATATAAACTCCAAGTATTTATGCCTCTGTGGTTCTAGTACCTACATTTATCTGAGCATCTAATACAGTTCTTACATTTACCTGTTTATTGCAAATGATAATTTGTAGAATCAGATTGTTTACTAGCTTAGTGTCATGTGGTATATGAAAATGAACCAGATTCAGTGGCTGTGAGATAATTCTTATTCCTTTTTGTCTTTTGTTTTCACCTTAGGATATGTGAAAGCCATTATGTAAGATTTGGAAGGACAGGTAACAAAAACAATACATCACACCTTTGTTAAGAATGCACCAGATTTTAAGCTCCTTTACTTGTCCTTTATGTAAACATTTCAGAACAAGTGAGAACCTACAGATGCTACATATTATAATTCCTGGATCCAACTGGGTATGACTAAAGGGAAGAGGCTTTGACTTTCTGCAGCCTATGCCCTTCTTTCCAACCTGGGTTTTTAGCCTTGTAAACTGCTATGGTGTGCACTGCCTTTCACAAAGATTTGAAATTCATCAAACAGACAAAGTGTATATTTAATACTCACATGAGGGAATACAGAATGCCTTTCAATACATCAAACTCCTAAACCTTTTACATCCTTCATTTTTAAGCTACATGGATTTTGATTTGTACAGTTTTAAAAATATTCTGAAGCCTAGTCAATCTAACAGTAAAAAGCACTGTTGCACAGTAAGAAATCAAGAAATACAATTCTGCAAACCTGGTATAGTTGGTCCCCAGGGAAGCTTTGTTCCAATTCAGTTTGTCATAGCCCAGATCCATCATGTCATGCTAGCCTAACTTACTACTACTGTCTTTCATTTTTCCCCCTGTTTTGGCACACTCCAACTATTTTCTGTTAAACTAGTGCTGTCACAAGAAAACATATAAAAATGCTCTTTTGCAAACACACTGTTTGGTTCTCTCCTGAACTCTCCAGAGCTGTGGATTTCTCTCACTGTCTTCATCAGGGGTGCACGCTGACAGATCACTGAACCTTACTGTCAGTGGTGACAGGCATGATGCTGTTTTGTTCAAGGTGGAAAAAAAAAATAATAAAAAGACTTTTTTGTATTGCATCTAGAAGGTCCTTCACTCAACAACAAAGGCTTATGTTCAAAGATGATTAGCTTAAAGGCATTTCAGAGATTTCTGATTGTAGCAGCAGTTGGGTGTCTTGCTACTGGGTGAAATATGTATTCCCCTGAGAACAAAGGCAGGAGCAATCCTCTTCCGCTGAGATGGCACCTTTAATAATTCCATGTATTTATCAGTATTTGTGTCAAGATCTTAGGAATTTTGCCCTTCAGGTGAAACTAAGAATACATGGAGTGGACAGGGTCTTAAACAGTCCTCTAAGGGATTTGCAAAGAAAAAAAATGTCCCAAGGTATGTAAGGGAATGAGAAGAAAACACTCCTTTGGATGAAAATGTACACAGCACAGAAAAATATCTTCAAGCTTTCTAAAGAGAAGAGTGAATATCCTTTAGGTTATTCAGCAAGCCCCAAGATAAACTACTGCTCAAAAAATTGTACAGAACTGTTTTTTTTCAAGTTTGAATCAAGTACATCTAAAGAATCATATCTTTAAAAAAAGTAAAAACTGAAAAAGGTAAGCTTATTTTTTCTTTTTAAATAAAATCTACAAGCTCTGCATGTGCTGTTGCCATGGATTTTTCCTACATAACCATTCTGCATATTGTGTACGTGATTCCAAAGAAAAAATGGTTGGTCGGCCTTAGGAAGTGCAGGATGTGCATGAGATTTAACTGAGTCGCATCTATATGAGTGTCACACTTACTGTGATCTGTGACCTAGAATAACACCTTCTGTCACCAATCGAGGATGATTTATGTACTGCTGAATCATGTGGAACTTTTTCCCATGTGGGTTGTGCTGGGCCTGGTTTCTCATGCTTCTCATCAAATGCAAAGAGCCTTCACACCAGGAGTGCAATGATACATGAGCTCTAGAACCAACAGAGAATACCAGGCCCTTGAGGAGATAAGTTTTCAAGTAAAGACTTTGATACAAACTTCTGAAGTCTGCAAGATCAGAAAGTCAATCTGACAAAATGGGAACAGCATCTTCTATCTTGCAGGGAAGGTGCAGACTTCAAGGGTGAATAAAATTTAGGGTTGACCCCACCTGGCAAGACACATAGAACAAAGTCTCAGACATTTTTTACTGAGATCAGAAATCTATGATAGTCCATCCTACCTTCCTCTTTGCTTTGGAAGTGAACTTTCAGTGTCACACAGGGGCTATCACACATTTTAAGGGGGACAGATTGATGTTGTGAAACATGATTTCATGTCCACAGTGAAATCAAACAGAAGACAGGTGACAAGAAGAAAGTACTTGTCAAAACTAACTAGTAGAGATAATTTGATGAAGTCTAATCTCAACCAATTTCTTTTTCAGGGTATACTTCATTAAATTCAAAAGCAGACTTCTAATGCCTAATATAACTTACGTTGTCACTGGATACATTTTGTATCAACATTGGGTAAAAATAAGCTGTATAATGATACATGGCCACATAACCATAGTCATATGGAATAGGTTTATGCTAGTCTATGTAAGTATACATAGTATGTTTAGTTTATCACTCCACTCTCAAATATGCAGATCAATGGGACTGGAAGCAGAGCTCAGTTACAGAGTGTGTGCTTTATATGCACCAGGTACAAGGCCTGGGTTCAATCCCCAGCATAAAGAACAAAACAGAACAAAAGTCAAGCCGTTCCTCTTGTACAACTTTGGACTTCTTCTAAGAATTACACATTTGTAAGCCAGGACAAGCTCTACTCATATGACTATAGATTTTTAAAAATGAAACAAAATAGCAAATTTATGTCTTCCTGCTTATTCATTTCCTTTTCACTAAACACTTTTATTTCCACCCAGCTATTGAAATCTATTTTTTCCTCTTATTTTCTTCCTCACATTGTATGTCTTTTTGTAGAATAAAACAGAAAGAAACTGTACATTTAATTTTATAAGGATTTATTATACAGATTTGTATTTGCATGTGCACTCATATGCAGTCTCACCCAAGTATGACCATGATTTCATGTTCTAGTTAGGCTCTACTTAGAAAAAATTGAGGACTCAATAAGGATGAATGAAAAGTTGTTGTTGTTGTTGTTGTTAGGTGCCATCGAGTCGATATCCGACCCATAGCGACCCTCATAGGGTTTTCAATGGCTGACTGTTTCGGGATTGCCTTGGGAGTGGATTGCCAGGTCCTTCTCCCAACATAGAGTTTCCTTCTGACTCCAGTTGTTGTTGTTGTTAGGTGCCGTCAAGTCGGTATCCGACTCATAGTCCGACTCATAGCGACCCTCATAGGGTTTTCAATGGCTGAGTATTTCGGGATTGCCTTGGGAGTGGATTGCCAGGTCCTTCTCCCATTTTTGCGGTGCTGGGAATTGAACTCGGGACCTCAGAGACTGCAGCGCAGCGCTCTACCAACTGAGCCAAATCCCAGCCCCGAATGAAAAGTAGAAATTCAAAAACTTTAAATTGTCACATTTATATTACACTCATATGTCATAGCTGGGGTTTACCTCAGGTAGTAGAGTGCTGCTCTGTGTTCTGGCCCTGGGTTTGATCCCCAGCACCACAAAAAATGAGAGAAGGACCTGGCAGCCTACTTATGAAACAATCCTGAAACAATCGATCTTCGAAAACTCTATGAATAATGGAGAAGCACTGACATAATGCCGGGCATGGTTGCATTCTGTTGTACATAGGGTGGCTATGAATTGGACTCAACTTGAGGGCACTTAAACAACAACAGCATACATTATGTATGTAAAGCAGAAGAAAATTGAGAGCTGATCAGAAGTTGGCATAACACACCATGGGCTATTAGAAGAAATACTCTGGGTTGGCATAAGAAAACCAGAGCTTCATGTTTTAGTTCTGCCATTTTTTTCCCTAGTGTGTGTTGATGAGGATGGCCATTCATGTCCATGAGAGTCTTTATCATTAAAGACATAATATCACCACTTCTCACAAAAGGCCATTGTGAGGATTAAATGTTTGATTGCGTGTGAAAGGACTTTATAAATTGAAATACACTGAGCAAGTATAAATGAGAAAGATTAAATCACAACACTGAGATTCTATTCAAAAAAGTTATAGGATATTTGGAGTAGACATTGTTTTCTTTCATAATTTTGTGCATCATGAATTTTCATTTTGAATTTTAGAGAATTTTTAAGGTTTTGCTAAAGTCAACATTTTAAAATATTGTATGGATGTAAAATTATTTTATCTACACTTAAAGGGTATATAACGGTTTGATGTTTCAGTTTTCATGTATAACGTAAGTCTTGTTCAAACAGACCAAAGATAGAATTTTATTAGGACTGGTAGGAATGATACCAACATATATTCATGGACTGATTCCATCTGTATAGAATATGTAGATCTCACTCTAAATATAGTTTTTTTCCGTGTTCTGAAATGCTTGTGCTGAAATCTGAAGTACAATAAACTGATACTATATTAACACGAATTTAGTTTCTCAATTTAAAGAAATATGAATTCTCTCCTCACAAAATGTTTGGTATTTTCTAATTCAACAAGTGAATATGTATATAGGTCCATGGTGACTCTGAAAAAATCCAAAAGCCATTAGGCTATAGTGTTTCATACAATTTATTTTTCACTTTTATCTTTAAGCTATCTATTTATTTACTTATTTTCCACTGCTGAGGGGTTGAACTCAGGGTCTTGTGGATTGTAGGCAAGTGCCTATCACTGAACTGTGCCTCCATCCCCACCCCTATTTTAAAATTTTGAGACAGGGTCTCCCAAATTTGAGTGAGTTCTCTCTGGCCTTGAACTTGTATTCCTCCTGCCTCATTCTCCTGAGTAGCTGTGCTTATAGGTATGCACCAAGGTGCCCAACTCTTATCATTAATATAATTCTCATCCAAGCAATTAGTCACCTGATCCAGGTAAAGAATACATTGAAAGATAATATTTTTACAGCACACGCACACACACACACACACACACACACACACACACACACAATACAAACAGTGTTATTATCACTCATCCAATGTATAGTTAACATGGATTTTGAACTGATGGTTTGAGTACTTAACTATATAATCTTGATTTTTTTGCAAGATTATATTTTTCATTTCCTTTGTTTAAAAAATATCCTGTATAATATTTTGTAAAAATATTGAATTGGCTAAGTTTCTCTAGTTCTTTAATTTTTTTCACTATCATTGGTTTTAGAAATAAAAACTAATATGCACTGGTTTTAAACCTAATTTTTACTTCTTTGTAAATGAATGAATGAATTTACATGTACTGAATCTCCTTGGCTTGTGTCTTTTTGATATCTGGAGAGACCTTGTCAACAAGACCACTTTATGTCATTGTTGTTGTTGTTGTTAGGTGCCATCGAGTCGGTATCCGACTCATAGTGACCCTCATAGGGTTTTCAATAGCTGACTGTTTCGGCATTGCCTTGGGAGTGGATTGCCAGGTCCATCTCCCATTTTTGCGGTGCTGGGAATTGAACTCGGGACCTCAGAGACTGCAGTGCAGTCCTCTACCAACTGAGCTAAATCCCAGCCCTTTATGTCATTAGTATCCTGCATATTTTTACTTCAATTTCCAAAAGTCTAATTTTTGAAGCCTCTGATATTTATTTCCAAAGGTTTATAACAATAACTATGTTATGTTAAACTCTCTTGTCTCTATAAAATAAAGGAAGAAAATAAGAGTTAGAGACATGTTGTGTGGTATATTCACTGAAATCTACCACTGCTAGGCTGGAATTTTACTTTTTATGCATTGGAAAATCTTAAGAGAAAGAAATAGAACCTGAGACTTATTCTGGAAGAGTCAGTATTACATTTTCTAGTTTCTGGCTATTTTCCTGCATTGATTTGTTGTTGTTGTTGTTGTTGTTGTTGTTGGGTGCTGTCGAGTCGGTATCTGACTCATAGCGACCCTCTGTACAACAGGGGAAACACTATTGTCAGTGCTTCTCTGTTGTTCATAGGGTTTTCAATGGCAGATTGATTTTTGGGAGGGGGTTGCCAGGTCCTTCTCCCAAGCCTACAGCACCTGGTGTTCCCAGGTGGTCTCCCATCCAGGTACTAACCAGGCCTGACC